>ML662453.1:1076675-1103398 GCA_007570785.1 Antilocapra americana
CCACCTCCCAGAATATTGGAAATAAAAACACGAATAAACAAATGGGACCTAATTAAAATTAAAAGCTTTTGCACAACAAAGGAAACTATAAGCAAGGTGAAAAGACAGCCTTCAGAATGGGAGAAAATAATAGCCAATGAAGCAACAGACAAACAATTAATCTCAAAAATTTACAAACAACTCCTGCAGCTCCATTCTAGAAAAATAAACAACCCAATTAAAAAGTGGGCCAAAGAACTTAACAGACATTTCTCCAAAGAAGATATAAAAATGGCTAACAAACACCTGAAAAGATGCTCAACATCATCATTATCAGAGAAATGCAAATCAAAACCACAATGAGGTACCACTTCACACCAGTCAGAATAGCTGCCATCCAAAAATCTACAAGCAATAAATGCTGGAGAGGATGTGGAGAAAAGGGAACCCTCTTACACTGTTGGTGGGAATGCAAACTAGTACAGCCACTATGGAAAACAGTGTGGAGATTCCTTAAAAAACTGCAAATAGACCTGCCATATGACCCAGCAATCCCACTGCTGGGCATACACACCGAGGAAACCAGAATTGAAAGAGACACATGTACCCCAATGTTCATCGGTGCATTGTTTACAATGGCCAGGACATGGAAGCAACCTAGATGCCCATCAACAGACGAATGGATAAGAAAGCTGTGGTACATATACACAATGGAATATTACTCAGCCATTAAAAAGAATTCATTTGAATCAGTTGTACTCAGGTGGACGGAACTGGAGCCTATTATCCAGAGTGAAGTAAGCCAGAAGGAAAAACAAAAATACAGTATACTAATGCATATATATGGAATTTAGAAAGATGGTAACGAGAACCCTGTATATGAGACAGCAAAAGAAACGCAGATGTATAGAACAGTCTTTTGGAGACTATGGGAGAGGGCAAAGGTGGGATGATATGGGAGAATGGCATTGAAATATGTTAATTATCATATGAGAAATCAATCGCCAACCCAGGTTTGATGCTCAGGGCTGGTGTACTGGATGACCCAGAGAGAGGGAATCGGGAGGGAGGTGGGAAGGGGGTTCTGGAAGGGGAACACATCTATCCCCATGGCAGATTCATGTCAATATAAGGCAAAACCAACACAATAATGTAAAGAAAATAACAAAAAAGGAAAGAAAATGGGTCTCTTGAATTGCAGGCAAGTTCTTTACCGTCTGAACTATAAGGGAGAGTCCAAGATTTATACAACCCCAAAACTTGTGGACCAAAGGATATCAGAAGTCCTGAGCCCCTAGTTTCTGCCCCTACTGTGCAGCCTGGGCCCATGATCAATCAGACGTCACCCACTCCTTGTCCTCTGGAGCCCATGTGGCACTGACTTGGCTAACTCTTGACCTTGGACAGATTCAGCCATCCCCTTTCTCTTGCTCTTTCTCCAGGCAGCAGGATATTTCTGGAGAAATCCCACAATCCACATGCTCTTGCTTCGTCTGGGCCTTTGATGTTGCTCTGTGATCCTTTTGCTTTGCTCTGGTTGCCAGCTCCTTCCTGTCTTCACATAGTAAAGACATCCATGATGTGTTCAGAAATGCCAGTCCAAATATAATACATAAGCCTGCTTTGAGAGCTTAGAGGGAGCTGCAGATCGGGGGGAAGGAATAGGTTCTGAGCATCTATAGGTTCTCAGGTGGTGACAGCTAAGCAGAGGTGCTGGCATCTTGCTTCCTGGGCCTCTATCATAAAAATCTGAAACTTGCCTTATGGGCCCAAACTCTTGTCCCCACCCCTCTGATAAAGGACTTGAGGGTCTTTGTATTACAGAGTGTGGTCTTCTTGCTTTTTGTTCCCTTGCTATCTTATCTTCTTTCTTTCAACAAAAATCAGATACCTACTGTATGCCAAGCACTGTTCTATGCTCTGAAGAGGGAAGGCTAAAACCTTTGATATCCTGAAACTTCCACGTAAGTAAGAGTTGACATGCCCAGCACACCTTCTAAGGATGGAGTCGCTCCTGGGTCCCATCCACCCCTGGTACACATGACTGTATCTACATGCTCATTAAGCTTAGTTATATTCTTGGGCTGAACCAACCTCGTGAGGCTCCCATATAATTCACTAGATTTCTCTTTCTGAAACTGAGAAGAACAAAAGCAAAGGCAATAAGGATGTAAGGAGCAGATACACCTGTTCAAGACAGAGACCCTCAAAGCAGCTCTTGGAGCGAACCAAACATTAAAACTAATTTCGGTCGAGCTGAGATCTCCCTGAACTCAAACACACAGGTGTAATGAGATGAGAGGGAAGAATTATCTTGGAGACATGGTAATAAGCTAATACAGTGTGCATGGCAACTCAGGGACTGAGAATTCATAAATATATTCATGTTTTCTTCTCAGTAAGGTTGATTAAATACCCAAAGTTAGACTAGAAGAGAGATGGAAAGAGCAAGAGAGAGAAAGGGGGAGTGAGCTACAGAAGATCTGGTAAAACATATCAACTCTGGACAAACTCTACTTTGTCAAACACATAAACAGCCACTGCCTAATACATTAGAATCTGGAAGGATCATAAATTAACCTGCCAAGAAACTTTGTAAAAGGTCATATTTAACATTAATCAGGCTCTGGGAGGCAGTGTGTACTTTCAAGGTGAAAAGGAAGAAAAAAGACTGCCCTCCTTGTATTGCATTTTCAAAATCACTTCCACATTATTCAGTGGGAGAGGAAAAGACCATTTCCAGCTGTATTAGGGGCAGAGAATTGGTTTTATTGTCACCTGGACACCCCCTCGTTGTGGGTATTGGGGCATATATGTGGAAGGGAACATGGTCTGATCCTGACCATTCACTTTCATATTAGGTCCCTTCTACTTTCAACAGTATGTGCTTAGCTGCTCAGTCATGTCTGACTCTTTGCAACCCCACAGGCTACAGCCTGCCAGGCTCCTCTGTCCATGGAATTCTCCAGGCCAGCATATTGGAGTGGGTAGCCTTGCCCTCATCTCGGGGATCTTCCCAACCCAGGGATTGAACCTGGGTCTCCTGAATTGCAGGCAGATTCTTTACCAGCTGAGCTGCCAGGGAAGCCCCCTTCAACAGTGTGGTGGTCTTATTTTGAAAAGGGCCTACCCATAGGCTAAAGATTACTTTGAAAACTGCACAGCAAAGAAGGAACTAAAGAACCCAGTCAATATCAAGTTGTAGGTAGTAGAATATAGGCTATCACCACAGTGGTGATTGGTTTGGAAGATAAGCCTTCTTTCTTTTTGGCTGATGGACTTTGAGCCACAGCCAAGTTCTACGTCATTTGGGAAGGACCAACTGAGATACCAGACTCACCATTCCTGGGAGTTAGTTTCCCCATCCACCGAATGGGATGGTAACACTTACCTCCAGAGTAGGTAGAGAGTGCGTCTACTTGTCTGGCTGGGGAATGTGTAGCTTGAATTTATACCATTCATTTTCTGTCCTCTCTCAAAATGCCCGTTTTCTTGATCCAACTTGACACCAATGCTTCTGTCTTTACTGCTGGTTACTTTAGACTCTTACCCTAGTCCGTTCCTGTTAACTGCCTTTTCTAATTGGCAAGTCTAATTTGCCCCAAGATAGAACTGTATCAACGTGTACATTTAGTCAACAAATATTTATGAGGCATTCGCTCTGTGTGTCAGGCGCAGTTCTAGGTGCTGAGGGTGTAACTGTGAAAATAACAGACCCAAAGTCCCTGCCCTCACCACGTACATAAGCAGATAAACACAAGAAATCAGTGAATAGTGTGGTGATGCAGCAAACATAATACGTAAATGAAGTGCTCGTAAATGATGAGCACTAGGTGGGGCCTGAAAAGGGTGACGGTTGGAGTGCCAAGGTGGGTACAGTTGTAAATGGAGTGGTCGGTATAGGCTTTGCTGAGAGACTAACATTTTAAACAAAGACTTGCAGGAAGTGAGGGAGGAGCTAGTTGGCCACTTGAGGAAAGCGGGGTCCAGGTAAGAGTGCGAAGACCCTGAGGTAGAAATGAGCCTGGCGTGTGTGAGCAGTACCAAGGAGGCTGTCGTAGGAATAGAGTTGAGTGAGGGGGATGGGGAGGAGGAAAGGGAAGCTAAAGTCTCTAGGGCCTCACAGTTCAGCAGGAAGGACTTTCGCTTTTCTTGTGCAAGAAATGGGCCATCTTTGGAGGGTTTGGCGCAAAAGAGACACAGTTTCATTTGCACGTTGGTTCACAAAATTGACACCTGTGTTGCTCAGGTCTGCTCTAATCAGAGAGAGGAAAAGGAATTTAATCTCTAAACCCATGTGTGTGCTACGTCGCTTCAGTCGTGTCCGACTCTTTGTGACCCCATGGACTGTAGCCCGCCAGGCATCTCTGTTAATGGAATTTTCCAGGGAAGAGTATTGGAGTGGGTTGCCATTTCCTCCTCCAGGGGGATCTTCCTGACCCAAGAATCTAACCCATGCCTCTTAAGTCCCCTGCATTGGCAAGCGGGTTCTTTACCACTGGTACCACCTGGGAAGCCCCAGGCCCCAAAGTAAGTGATGGGGAGTGCAGGGCCCACCCAGAGTAGCTCTCCCTTCATTCACTCTTTCCCTCTACAAAGTCCTTGTTGTAATCTGAGCTTTTGTCTTCTCTCTCCACCTTGAGGAGAGCATCTCAGACAGCTGAGGAAGCAGCCTGAGACAGGGAGCACAGGGTATTGAGACAAGTTCTGCAGAGGCCCGCCTGTCCCAGCCCACCCCCTGCTGGCTGGAGAACCTTCTGTCGGCAGCAGAGACAGCCCCCTGGGGGATGTGGCATCTCCGCACAGCCAGACTGTCTGTCTGTTCTGATGATCCAGGAGAGAAGTAGGATCATCACATCCAAGAGCCTTCCCAGGTGATAAAACTTCCCGGGGGCACTCAGGAGAGGAGGGCTTCTGGTGAAACGTGAAGAATAAGCACTGTGCTGTGTAAATACATTTGCGGGGACGGAGCTGTTCCCAGGCCCACGGGGGCCCATTTCTTGACTATATGGCAGGAATTGTCTTCGTTGGAACGATTGACAGGGCCGGTGGGGAAAGCTAAGCAGCCCTTGATTTCTTTTCTTGTGTTGGCACATTTAACTAACGAGTGGGAGGAAGAGGCCTGGAGAGGCACTGAAGCTGCGGCCACAGGTGGCCTTGGAGTGGAAAACTTATTCTTCTTGTTGAGTGGAAAAATCCCATGTGGTCCATTTCCATGTTCCAGTTCTCTGGTCCAAGTGCTGTAGGATCTTCATTTCCTTTCATGGGACAGACAGGAAACTCCCTTTGGGACCTACCTGGATTGGGGTCATGTTGTTTGACCACGGCAGTTAAGAAGCTTCCTTGGTGGTCCAGCGGCTAAGACCCCATGCTTCTGATACAGGGTTCGATCCCTAATCGGGGAACTAGCTCCCACATCCCGCAACTAAGAGTTCACACGCTGCAGCTAAAGATCCTGCATCCTGCCACTAAGATCCAGCACAGCCACATCAATGAATGAATATTTTAAGAAATCAAAATAAAAAAGAAACACTTTCTGGCCAGCTCTTCTGGGAGAAGCTACAGTCGGGTCCGGGCTGATGGATGTGAGATGGCGGTGCTGATAACACAGGCCTGGTGGCAGCTCCGCCCCCATGGCCCAGAGCCAGCCTCTCTGATTTAGATGGTGGGTGCAGCTCCGCGGCTAAGGCTCTATCAACAGGTCTCAAAGGGAGAATGTGGCCCCTTAGTAACGGGCATCGAGGGCACTCAACCAGCCCAGCAAACTGAAATACGTCAGAATCAGTCCATGTGTCTGGGAGGTGTGCAAACATCCCTTCAGTCCAGCTTAGAGAAGGAAGAGGACTCAGGCCCCAGTGCTCCCAGGAGCCAAAGTTGTACCAGTGTGAGGGTCTCCGAGTCCTATTCTTGTCTCCTCTGGGGCTGGGAATGGTGTTTTGTGCCTCCCCGGTGGCCCTAGTAGTAAAGAACCCACCTGCCAATGCAGGAGATGTAAGCGATGAGGGTTTGATCCCTAGGTCAGAAAGATCCTCTGGAGAAGGGAATGGCAACTTACTCCAGTATTCTTGCCTGGAGAATCCCATGGACAGAGGAGCCTGGCAGGCTACAGTCCATAGGGTCGCAAATAGTCAGATATGACTGAAGTGACTTCGCACACATGCATACACTGCCCAGGGATTGTGCTTGACTCCTCTCTCATGGGTGGGCCTGAGACCCCCACTTCTTTGGTGTCTCTCTTGCTGATGTGGGAGAATGCAGCTCTTGGCAAATCTACAGGAGCAGCTGGCTGGGAACCGCTGCTTGGCAGGAGGGCTGTGCTTTGGTTGATGTGCCTCTTTCTCTGAGGTGAGCAGCCCTTCTCTTTGGTATCCTGGGAAGGAAGGATTTCTGGTACCGAGACGTGTAGGCTGCAGATTTCTGCCCCCGGGAGAAGCAAGAGAGGTGCCAGCCTCCGAGTCCCTCTAAGAGGGATTGGCATGATCCCTGGAGAGGAGAGTGGGGATGCGTCCTCCCCTGCCAGTTTCCCTGGGGATAAGGTGCCTGACCTACTGGGCTGTTTCTACCTTGAATTTCTAAAACTCATCAGTTTGGTCTCTAGGGGAAAGAAGCCAGACAGCGAGGATTCTCTGAGCAGTGGCCCTTGGGACAGCTGCTGCTATGATTTTGGCATCTTCATTCACAGCTTTTCAAGTGTTTGGTCTTTTGAACACCCAGCTTCCCATTCATTTCTCAGCCCCAAGGACAGCTGGTGTGCAAAGCTTTGGGGGTCACCATCCCCTAGGGGATTCTCTTTTATTAGCTGGTGCTAGAGGCACTTGGGAAGGATGGATTTTTGCTCCAAACTGCAAACCCAGCTTGGATTTCTTCTAGTTCAGAGGTTCACATTGCTGAGGGATTGTAACTGGGGATGTGGTAAGTCCATGGGGGACACCTTGTGAGCGTGTGGAGTGTGTCCAGGGAGTGAGTCAGCATGAGCCCAGGATGGAGGGAGCAAGTTCTACCCCTGATGACAAAAGAGCTGGCGAGTCCTTCCACCTACCTCCCCCTTCCCCTATCCACAAGCCATAGGCATATCTTACAAGCCTCCACTATAGAGACAGGCTGGACTTCACTCCCTCCCTAGTGCCTGCTTCTGAACTGATGCTCAGAGACCAGACACAGCATTGGATTCCCAGCCCGGTTTGCATTAAACAACATAGCAACAAAAGATTGCAATATCCTCTGTTTCTAACATCCTTATTTTACATATAAGGAAACTGAGTCCCAGTGGAAATAATAATAAAAACAATAATAATAACCAGTGCCTTTGTATCATTTACTCTATGCCTATTCCTGTTATTTACAAGGACTTCCACATTTCATCCTCACAAAACTCTACAAGGTAGGCATTGTTATTCCCGTGATACAGATGAGAAACCTGAGGCAACAGAGGCTTAGTTTCTTGCCCAAGGACATGTAGCTGGCTTGCGGTGCAATTGGCATTCAAAGCCAGGTGAGTCTGTTTCCAGGGTCTAGGTTCTCAACCGTTAAAGTGCCTTTGGTAGCTGTTCAGAATTAGGACCCTCAATCCAAGCATTCCAAGCCTCCATCCATGCATTTTTCTTCTAGATCCATGCTGTCCAATGTGGTAGCCACTAACCACATGTGTGTCTTGAGCCCTTGAAGTGGCTTCTCCAACATGACAATGTGTTTCAAGTGTAAAATACACCCTAGATTTCAGGGACCTAACAACAGGAAAAGAATATGTGTTGTGTCATTATTATTTTTATATTGGTGTATGTTGAAATGATAATTTATTAGATATATTGCTTTAGATAAAACATATATTTAACTAACAACAACAATCTTTTTTTAAACTCAGTTTTTGTAACTGCCAGAATTTTAGGATTACCTCTGTGACTTGCATCCATGACTGCAGTGCCTCGCAAAGGAGGCATCTCACCTGCACTTGGCCTTGTCTGCATCTGTGACTCACATAGTTGCTCCACTGATGAGCTGGAATCTTCCCAGCCACCATTGCAATTATGTCATCAGGAGAAGGGCACAACATCAAACTCCTCAGAGACTGTTGTTGCTGTTTAGCTGCTAAGTTGTGTCTGACTCTTTTGGGGCCCCATGCGCAGGCTCCTCTGTCCGTGGGATTTCCCAGGCAAAGTTAGTGAGGCTTAATGCAGAGGGCATGAGCCCCATAGATACACGTTTGAAATCCAGGATTTGTTATGTATTTGCCCTGCTATTTAAACTCTGAGCTTCTCTTTCCTGTCTGTAGAATGGGGATAAGAATGCCTATGCCTGTGAGTTGTGGGGATAAATGAGATGATGCATATGAATTATTTAAAGCAGAGTAAAGTCCCACTAAAACCATTGGTCCTCTTCCTTCCAACCCCTATTACCAGAGGCTGGCTTTTTTCTACAACTTGTAATATCTTGTTCTAGGGACCAAAACCTACATTATAGAAAACAGAGAAAATGGTCCATAGTGCTTTTTTACTTTCTGATTTCCTTGGTAACTTGGGACAAGTCTGAGCCTTGGTTTCTCTCTGTGTGAAGGATGTCAGGCCCCTGAACGACAGGCCATACTCATGCTGCCCAGTGATGGTCAGAACTCTCAAATGCCAAAGAGCAGTGCTCAGAGTGGGTGGGAGAAGGGTGCACTGGGGCAGCCTCCAGCTTATCACCTTCCTGTCCTTCCCCTGCTCATAGAACTCAGCCTGCTCTGCTACTAGCTCAGGTCTGGGGCAGATGCAGGTGTGAATCTGGTACCAAGGAGGCCTCAGTTAGCCTGGACACAGAGTGACTTGACGGCTAAGCCATTTCCAGTGGATCTGTCCAGGGAGGACGGAGTGACATCAGCACTCACTCTGGTCTGGTATTTGGAAGATCTGTGGGAGGAGGTGGAGCCCCAGGCTGGCGCTAGCTTTCTCAAGTGTCTCTAGGCTATGACTCCAAGACCCCTGTTGTGTGCCTGCCTAGTGAAGTCTTGTCAGTGTAACAATGTGGAAGCGCACAGCTGTTGAAATGAGTACAGATCCAGAGCCTGAACTTGTTAGAGGACCACGGGCAAGTCATCCCATCTCTCTGAGCCTCTTTCTCATCTTTATAAGGAAATAATCCCTCACATAGTAGTTGTAAGATAAATGACAAAATGTACTGGAGTGGACATTTAAGCTGTGCATTGTGGGCAGTCATTCCGTGTCAACTGTTGTGGAGCCATGACAGCAGGAAGGTTTCCCCCTCTTTGTTGTTGGGCGTCCTGGATCTGTCCTTAAGAACACTGCCAGCAGCAGGCCACTGAAGGGAAAAGAGAAATGCCACAAGCTTACTAACGTCTTCCCTTCCCCAGTTCATCCCTCACTGTCCATTTGATGGTCTGAATTGCAAACATAAGGCTGAGAAACAGAATCATTTCCTTTTCAGAAGTTCATAGGAAAAATCAGCAAGCACAAGGACAATTTGGGACTAATTTCAGTCCCTACATGGTTTTGAGCAAACAAATGAGTCATAGTATGCCCTTGGCCAGCTCATGTATCCTCTTGGGACATCTGCTTCCTCTTTAATAAAATGGGATGAGTGATCCTTGCCTCTCCTTCATTTTACAAGCGTGCAACAAGGATGAATCCAGTAACTGCTGCAGAATCCTTTGAGGTCCTTGGAGAAATAGTTGCTATATAAATGCAAAGTATGATGTCCATTTCTATTACATTGTGTTTTGCAAATAAATATGTAAGCCTGCATCATATGCATCCCAATGGCAGTCTGGCCAGCTATGTGCCATGTGCATTTTTTTCAGTGAGATAATCACCTCTACATGTTATTCCTGAAAACATAACTCCAAATTATAAAGTGTGAGATTGTTATTACTGTTTTTCTTTTTGGAAGGCTGTCTATTCTGCTCATGTCAGCTTCTGGTGTTTCTGACAGATCAGTCATGGTGATGTGTGCGTGAGGATTTCTCAGTACCTTCAAGGACCTGGGTCAGGACCACGGAGGGTTTCATGTTCATTGCTTTTCCCGTTCGTTCCCCTGACCCTCTTAATTGAGTTGTTCGGAAGAGAAGCCCTGTCATTCATTTGAAAAATGGCCTGCTTGTCCTTTCCTAAAAACTTTAGCTAGGTTGCTCTCTGATTCAGGAAATAAAACAACAGATTGCAGGACACACTTTGAATCATATAACACTTTACAGGCCATCAGGTGTCATCACTTATCTCGATAATGCTGACTCTGCGTGGCCTTGGTGATCGAGCTGAAAGATGTGTGAGGTGGCAATTTCCTAGTCATGATTCCAAAGCTTCAGAGCTCACACTTAGGTGAATGACAATTCTCAGGGCTGAGTTTTCTTCCTTTTTAATACAAATACACAGAAATCTGGTCCATGAGGAAAAGTGAGTATTGATCCTGAATCGAAGGGGAAACATTTCTGTGTTTAAGAGTCTCCCGGGTCTTGTACTGAAATGTAGACAGTTGGGAGTCCTCTGGGCTTCTGTCTCCTAGGATCACTCATATCCACTGCATGTTGCTCCTTCTCCAAAAAGATTCGTGAAACTTGATTCATGTTCACAAAATCCCTATAGCAGCTGAAGAACTGGAACTTCTGAATCTTCTATGTTTACAGAAAGTATAAAGGAAATTCTAGTTCCCTGTTTCCCAGAAAGGCTTGGCCTCAAGGGTCCTGCCGTTCCATCCACTGTCTAATCGTTTTGACCAAATGTTGGCACACTTTGGGTGAACCCTTGACCATTCAAATTCAAAGTCTCCCTTATTGGGGGCCTCATCTTCCTCCCTCCTCCCTGTTTTAAATGTTCTTTAAAAGTTCTTTTCTCAGCTTTCCTTTCTTTTCATTCAAACCAGCCTCTTCCAGTAGCTTACCCTCTCTCATATCTTTCACTACCGTGTTATTTTTCTGATTTATTTTTCTTTCCTTAGCTCCAGATCCATGTTTCTAACTGCCCATTGTGCATCTACCCCCTGTATGTCCTGTATGACCAAAGGACCAAAATCAGTCTCTCCATCTTTTCTTCACATCAGTTCTACTGCCTATGTTCTTTGTCTTGGCTTGTGGCAGCTAGTAAACAAACTAAGCCAGAGATGCAGGAATTGTTTTATATTCTCCCCTTTATTCCCTTCTGTTATGAAATCCTATCCATTTCTCCCGAATCCTTTTTTTCCACCCTCTCTACTGTTCTTGGAAGAGTTCCAGGTCTTGGATCATCTTCCTTGGACTCTTGCAGTGGTTTTAAATTCATCACCTTTTCCAAGTCTCACTGCCACCTCCTCTCCTTCTCAGCGCACCCTGTTTGAGATCTTTATAAGTCCAGTCTGATCATCGGATTGTGTGCTTGGATCCACTGTATTTTTAGGATGTAGTTCCCTCAAGGTTGTGGCATTGTTTGTTTTCCCTTTGGATATCTTTATTTTATTTGTTTGTTTTGGTATCTCACTTATTTTGTGTGTGTGTGTGTGTGTGTGTGTGTGTGTGTGTGTGTGGCATTTGTTTTTTATCTCTACAACTTGATTGTGAGATCCCTGAGGACAGGGACCCTGCTTTATTCTGCATAACCCAGATTTCAGTACAGAGTTAGCACTCAAGAATCAAAGGGTTTAGCTCAAAATACTGTGACAAAGGCCTCGGGGCTGCTGTTCATGGTGTTCATTCCTTGATACTTTCACCCTTACCTTGGCCTCCAGGTCAGAGACAGAATTCTATTTGATATATGTGTGTACTATTTAACTCCTCAGAGTAAAGTGAAAAAAAGTGAAAGTGTTAGTTGCTCAGTCATTTCTGACTCTTTTGTGACCCTATGGACTCTAGCCTGCCAGGTTCCTCTGTCCATGGCATTCTTTAGGTAAGAATACTGGCATGGGTAGCCATCCCCTCTTCCAGGGGATCTTCCCAACCCAGGGATTGAACCTGAGTCTCTGGCATTGCAGGCCAATTCTTTATCATCTGAGCCACCAGGGAAACCCAGCTCTGCAGAGCAAAACCCACCTATTGTCTATATTCTGCCTGCCACCCCCACCTCTCCAAATCTCATGAAGTCTTCTTGCAAAATGAACCTGTGTTCTCTGCACCAACGGACACAATCAACAGAATGAAAAGGTAGCCTATGAAATGGGAGAAAATATTTGTGAATCATATATTTGATGGGGTTAATATCCAGAATATATAAAGAACTCCTACAACTCAACAATAAACAGCAATAGCAACAACAAAGTGCAACTCCAAGTCACCTCACACACATTAGAATGGCTGCCGTACAACCAAAAATAGCAAGTGTTGGTGAGAATGCAGAGAAATTAAACCCGCGTGCCCTGCTTGTAGGAGCGTAAAATGCTGAGGCCACTGCAGAAAACAGTACAGAAGTTGCTCAAAAGTGCCCCAAAGTGGAATTTATCGATCACATGGTAATCTGTTTTTTTAATTTTTTGCACCCATATTCACAGCAACATTATACACAATAGCCCAAACACTGTAGCAGCACAAGTGTCCATCAATAAGTGGATGTATAAACAAAATGTGTTCTCTGCTTATGAAACGGAATATCATTCATCCCTGAAAAGGCAGGCAATCCTGACACATGCTACAATATAGATGAAACCTACAGACATTATGCTAAGTGAAACAAGTGAGTCCAAAAAAAGAGAAATATTGTATGATTCCTTTTTATGAGGACTTAGAGCACTCAGATCCATAGAGACGGGGAGCTGAACTATACTTGCTAGGGATCCAGGAGTAAAGGAGTCCATAGTTTCAGTTTTACAAGATGAAAGAGGTTCTGGAAACGGATGGTTGTGAGTGTGTGATAATGTGATAATTCACAACAATGTGAATGCACTTAATACCACTGAACTGTACATTTACAAATGGCTAAGATGGTAAATTTTATGTTATGTGTATTTTACTGCAATTAAAGAATTCAGATATTCTGGTGAAACAGTAATGGGCCAGAATTTAGGAGCCTTGTTTTCAAGTACAGGTTTTACTTTCAATGAACTCTAGGTCTCAGGATTCTAATTTAGAAGAAAATTGGGTGACATGATGGCCCATATTCCCTCTGAAATTCTGTGCTTTGGAGTGTGGATAACTGGCCTCAGGAAGAGCCAGATGGAGGGCTATGGAAATTTACTGAGAAAATGGCCATGAGCACACACACACCAAATATTTTCTTCTGTAGCTTGCCTCGTCATTTTCTTAATAGTGTCAAAGAGCAGAAGTTAAAAATCTTCATAATGTTTATTTTGTTTTTGAGATTCATGCTTTCTGTGTCCTATGGAATCTTTACCCCCCAAACAAAGGT
Organism: Antilocapra americana; assembly: GCA_007570785.1. Lineage (NCBI taxonomy): Eukaryota > Metazoa > Chordata > Mammalia > Artiodactyla > Antilocapridae > Antilocapra > Antilocapra americana. The sequence goes on from ML662453.1 coordinate 1,089,950, forward strand.
TTTTGTCCTAAATTTTCTTCCAGATGTTTTGTAGTTTAACTTTTAGGTCTGTGATTAATTCCAAGTCAAAATTGTGATGGTGTGAGGGACAGGCCATGGTTTATTTTTTTCTATGAACATTTAATTATCCCAAACCATTTATGAAAAGACTATCATTTCTCTATTAAATTATGTTTTTACCTTTGTTAAAAAAACCAACTGACCATATATTTCTGGGTCTCTTTCTGGATTTGCCCTTTTGGTCCATTGATCTATATAGCTATGAATTGAAGTGAAGTGAAGTCACTCAGTTGTGTCCAACTCTTTGCAACCCCATGGACTGTAGCCTACAAGGCTCCTCTGTCCATGGAATTTTCCAGGCAAGAGTACTGGAGTGGGTTGCCATTTCCTTTTCCAGGCGATCTTCCCAACCCAGGGATCGAACCCAGGTCTCCTGCATTGCAGGCAGATACTTTACTGTCTGAGCTACTAGGGAATCCCCTATATACCTATGCTTAGGCTAATAAACATGGCTTTGATTATTGTAGTCTTATGGAAAATCTTGAAATCAGTCAGCATAAAACCTCCAAGTTTATTCTTTTTCAAAATTGTTTCAGCTGTTTTAGATCCTTTGTATTTCCATATAAATTTTAGAATCAGCTTGTCAATTTCCACAGAATAAGCCTGCTGAGATTTTTATTGAGAATGCATTGACACTACAGATTAATTTGAGAGGAATTGATATCTTAACAACACTGAGTATTTCAAACTGAATATGGGTCATCTCCATTTATTTAGGTCTTATTTATTTTATTTCACAGTGTTTTGTAATTTTCATGGGGGTGGCTTAGATGACTTTTACTAGATTTAGTCCCAGTATTTTATGTTTTTGGTGCTATTTACATAGGATTATTTTAAAATTTCATTTTCCAATTGACTGCTGCTAATACAGAAGAATACAGTTGATTTTTAATATCAACCTTGAATTTTATGGCTTTGTTAAACTCACATAATACTTCCATTACCTGACTTGAGATATTTCTACATTTCTCACAATAGTGAGAAATTTATAGCTTTCAAGATACAGATCTTTGCACATATTTTAGATTTATCCCTGAGTATATTTTTTGATAAACTACTCTAAATAATCTTTTAAAATCATTTTCTTTTCCAATTATTTTTTGCCCAAGCACCGGTGGTTTCCTTTTTTTTTTTTTTTAAAGCTTCTTCTTGATCTACGTGTTGCTGCTGCTAAGTCACTTCAGCTGTGTCCGACTCTGTGCGACCCCATAGACGGCAGCCTACCAGGCTCTTCCGTCCCTGGGATTCTCCAGGCAAGAACACTGGAGTGGGTTGCCATTTCCTTCTCCAATGCATGAGAATGAAAAGTGAACGTGAAGTCGCTCAGTCGTGTCTGACTCTTTGTGACCCCATGGACTGCAGCCTACCAGGCTCTTCCGTCCGTGGGAGTTTCCAGGCAAGAGTACTGGAGTGGGGTGCCATTGCTTTCTCTGATCTACATGTAGCTGAGGCTAAGAACCGCTGGTCCTGAGACTCTGATCATGATTCCTGCTGGAGGTGGGACCACAAATGATATTTGGTTTCCTTCCTTTGTTGTGTGCACATGGATGCCTCAGATCACTCAAGTAACTGAGAATCCCTTCAACAAGCAGAATCATTTGCACCTGTGGCAGAGTGGCATCCTTGTGATGCCTCTTAATGGAACGCGCTACTGGGCTCTAAAGATAACAGGCTCTTAAAAGGGACTTAATGGATCTCCAAGTATGTTATTGACCTAGGGTGGACCTGACTATGCTGATGGGCTAGATTTGAACTTCACCACCTCAGCACTGGCTATATGTGCTGGGCATGAGTGTTGGGAGGCGAACTTTGTAGCTCTGTGGGCTACCTGTTCTCCCTGAAGTTATTTGTATATGTTGTAGGAAGTGGGGATAGATTGGGGAGGACATGGGGGTTTGTTTTGTTTTGGTAGCTTTTTTTCCCTTCATTAGAAGAAAAGAGATGGAAGTTGGGATGTGAGGCTGCAACCCATTCTTCATTTTTCCCAGTGCTCCAGGTAATGGTATTTAACAGGAAGAAAATTCATTCATCTTGCTAGCATCCTGGCACACAGAGGCCATGAGGGCTGCAGTCAGAAGAGATATTAAGGCCTATAAAAAGCCATTTGATCCCTTCCCCTCCTTATTCCCCCTTTGTAAGCCCTTTCCCAGGGAGACTGGTATTGTGCTTGCTGACTCTCCATCACCTGGAAGTCTTAGGCCTCATGGGCATTTTATCGAGATTCAGATTGGCTTTACCATCCCATTCTTCTTTCTTTTATCTTCATCATTTCTCTGCCATGGGTAGTAGCAACACCATGAAAGGATTTGTCTTTTCTGCTTTATTCTGCTGATTTTTAAAAGAGCTGGTTGGTATGCCACTGGGAGTAGGAGAGCAAACCCGCCCCTCAGGACAGGTGGGAGCTGAAGTGATGCTTCTAGTCTCAGAGCCCAGGAGTTTCAGAGCCAGGCTTAGGGAAACAGGAATCCCTTGCCTCTCTCCTGTGCTTTTGTTTTCAGCTTTGGCATCTGTACCTCGTCTCATCTCTCATTAGTTCTCGTGCCAGGATGGAGCTAGATTAGTTGGGCAGCATTTGTCCCCTTTCATCATAAAATTGTCCTGGAGGAGAGATGCATTTCCAAAGGATTTTCTCCCTCTGCTCCTGCTCTCTCATTCTCTTAGGTTGCTGTGTCCCCCTATGCCTCTGCTTACACCGCTCCTCTCCCATTTTCATTTATTTTTCACCGCAGGTTTAGGAAATTCAATTCCACACCCATTTACTGAGCACTGATTCCGTGCCAGGGATTGTGGTGGGCAGGAATTCACAGTAGGAAACAGGTCTGGTCTCTGCTCACAAGGAGCAAGTCTACTGGAAGAGACAGACATACACAAATGCAAATAGCTGTCCCTCCAGGTCAGGAACTACATACTCACAACATAAGAATGAATAAAGCACTTTGGATGATGACCTCCAGGGCTGTCTTTTATCTGAATTTTGAAGACCAGGTGAGGTTTCAGCTATCACAGAAGATGTGAGGATAGGAAGGCTGTGATAGGACATTTAAACAAAGGGAAGTGAGTTAGCAAAGGCCCAGAGGAGTGAATTTGCATGTTGGGAGCCCATGAGTGTTATGTTCAATTGGAAGGCAGCACATATGACTTGGGGGGAATAACAGAGCCAGAGTTGAGACTAGAAAGGCAAGTTGAAGCTGTTGAGGATGGCCTTGTGGCACACTAAGGAGCCAACGTGCATGTTCTGGACTATGATGAGGGGCTGGCAAAGTTGATGAACAGGAAATGGCATGATCAGAGCTGGGCTTTAGGAAGCTCCATCTAACAGAACTGTGAATGATGAATTGGAGAGGTCAAGGATGGCATGGGGAGCAGAGAGGAGCCTTCATCAGTTTAGCTCAGATTAGCAATGACAGGGGCCCAGATGCAGGCATCAGTCTCAAGACCTGGAAAGGAGAGAATCAACTGAGAAAAGTTTCAGGTATGGGTCAGACAAGATTCAGTGGAAACAGAGAGGAAACCAAGTTGACAACTAGGTGAACAAGAAGAGGACAAAGTCATGAATAAATCATGAGAACGGAGCACTAGAGAGGACAGGGTGGGCTTTGGGAAAAGCGTATAGTTAAATTCTTTGGATTGCAAGCAACAGAAAATGGCATTAGCTAGTTGAAATACAACCTAGACAGCATATTAAAAAAGCAGAGACATTACTTTGTCCACAAAGGTCTGTCTAGTCAAGACTATGGTTTTTCCAGCAATCGTGTATGGATGTTAGAGTTGGACTGTGAAGAAAGCTGAGCCCTAAAGAATGATGCTTTTGAACTGTGGTGTTGGAGAAGACTCTTGAGAGTCCCTTGGACTGCAAGGAGATCCAACCAGTCCATCCTAAAGGAGATCAGTCCTGGGTGTTCATTGGAAGGATTGATGTTGAAGCTGAAGCTCCAATACTTTGGCCACCTGATGTGAAGAACTGACTCATTGGAAAAGACCCTGATTCTGGGAAAGATTGAAGGCAGGAGGAGAAGGGGACAACAGAGGATGAGATGGCTGGATGGCATCACTGACTCTATGGACATGTGTTTGGGTAACTCCAGGAATTGGTAATGGACAGGGAGGCCTGGCGAGCTGAGGTCCATGGAGTCACAAAGAGTTGGGCATGACTAGGCAACTGAACTGAACTGAGTTGAAATACAAAAGGACATTTAATGCAAGAATAGAGTAGGAGGACTTCCCTGGTGGTCCAGGAGTTAAGACTTTGCCTTCCATTGCAGGGGGGTAAGAGTCTGATCCCTGGTCAGGGAGATAAGATCCCACATGCCTCAAGGCCAAAAAACCAAAACATGGTTGAGTTAAATTCAATACAGACTTGAAAAATGGTGCAAGTCCAAAAAAAAAAAATCTTAAAACAAAAAAAGAATATGGAATAGGAATCCTTCCAACCAAAATGAACTGAATACCCAAGAGGGCCACTGAAGGAAGTTTCTGATGCTTGAGTGAAAAGGATTTGTGGATCTTTCTTCTGTGACATTATCTTCAGTGTGTTAGCAACCCCTAGGCTCTCAGTGCAAATTTTAAATTCACAGGAGAGAGAATCTGGCCCAGCTTAGTGGAGGGGCCTCCTCCTGGGTCAGGAGCTGTGGGATGGAGTTAGATTCATGGCTATAGACTTGTTCTCTAGTCCTGAGCATTAGGGGTATTCCCAGAAAAGGCGAAATGGTGTTATTGCAGAAACCAGTACTCAAGAAGCCTAGCACCACACCCGGAGAGTTGGAGAACTCAGGTTTATTACACCGGCGGGCCCAGAGGAGTTAACACTCCAAGCTCTGAGCCCCGAACAAAGGGATTTCAGAGGTTTATAGACAGATTGCAGTGGGCAACACTAGCTGTTAATAGGCTGGTTTAAGCTAAGGGGTTTTGCACACGGGAACAGTAGTCCAAGGGGAGGGGGATGCCTGGCCTGGACAGGCATGATTAAGCAGGTTTGCAGTGGCTGGGCGATTGCCAAGAGCAGGACAAGGGTGAGTGAGATAAACTCCAGTTCCTAGTATTGCAAGTCCCCACTTTCTGAGACCACGTGACCTATGTGATCTAGACTTTGTAAGGGGCAAGCTGAGCTACAGAGGCAGAAGGAGAAGGAGGTTATGTAAAATTTAAAATTTTCCTCTTCAGTGTGATCCAGGGAGCCACACTGCTTGATGCTCACTCTGGAGAGCGCTGAGGGGGAGGATGAGGCTGTGTTTTGTTTTGGATAAGTTGTGGTGTGGGTGCAGGACATGTACATCCTGATGGAATGAAGTTGACTGAGCTCCACTAGAGAGTTGCAAATGCTTGGGCTCCCTAGGTGGAGTGATAGTTGAAGCTTTTAGAGTAGGGGATCTTAGGAAATTGAAGCAAAGAGGCAAAGAAAATAAGGTGTGAAGAGACCCTACAAGGTTGGAAAAACATTAACTATCGTCTAGTCCAATGCTTTCATTGTATTTCATTTGCATTCATTTATTTTTTATGGAGCTTGTTGATTGTGTCCTTGACTCTTTGTGACCCCATGGACTGTAGCTCACAAGGCTTCTCTGTTTGTGGGGTTTCCCAGGTGTAAATACTGGAGTGGGTTGCCATGCCCTCCTCCAGGGAATCTTCCCAACCCAGGGATCAAGCCTGCATTTCCTTTTTTTGTTGTTGTTATTATATATTACTGCAGTTTATTAAACAATGAAACAAGGTTTATGCCACATTTTCCAGCAATGTTTAAATAAAGAGCTCAAAATATAAAGGCTTATGAAAACTTTTATAGTCTTTATGTAATAATATACACTATTTCTGGTGCATGAATAAATACAGAAAACAGAAGCTGTTCTTTATATCACAATCAGCCAACACTTAGCCATCAATGATTAAACAAATCTACAAGCAAACAAAAAAAATCCACTTTCTTCATTTGGGTTATAAAGCTAAAAATCCCTTTACTACATTTAACAATACCCAAGGGGGTAGGGAGAGGGAACTTATAGTCACAGCCCTGGAGACAAAGGGACCAAATCTCCCAGTCCTTCAAATTCTTTCTTGGTTAGAAGCTTCAACAATTGCATTACTCTTTGAGGAAACAGAAAAAAAAAATCAAAACAGGTTAAGACTCTGTTCTATAAGGTATTTAATAAGTCTGCACTGAAGAAATACAACATTTTTGTCTTAAAAATGTGCTAACCTTTTACAAAGAGGTTTGGTTTTCTTTTCTTCCTGGTATGAAATTTGAATAAACTTATGTAATGAATATTGCATGACATTCAATCTTTTCATGGTCTTCAAAATGAACTCACTTCTACTGTTTTAGGAATTATATGTACACTTACAATGTTTTCTACATTAAGGGAAAAAAACAGAGTTGCTCATAAAAAGTCATCCTTTAAACTTAAGGAACTCGAAAGTGAAAGCCTTTCTATAGAAAGCCCTTACATCAATGTAATGTTCTGGTAAGAAGAGGCGTCTCCTCTTTAAAGATATGGTTCAGTACGAGGGACGAGACCTGAAGGGGCTCAGTTCTCTAGTGTCACATCTGGAACTGGTCAGCGAGAGCTAGACTTCCATCTGAGTCTTGAAGCAATCAACACCTACCTGCCCCTTTGACCTCCTCTGTTCCTGCCTTAGCTCTTACTTTTGGAATGGAAATCCTGCTTCACAAAATCTTATTTTCAAAGTCAGCATTAATAAAGAAGGCAAGGTGAGGGACACCTAGAGGAAAATTGCCCAATCCCCTAGAAAAATCTGCGTGCCTTCTATTCTGCTTCAAAGGAGGAAGCAGTCCAGGGGCTGGACGGACTGGGAACATGCATATACCACAAAGGTGACTGTCCTGGAGCCCCAATGAGTAGGTATTTAATGTTACTCTCATGGGGCTTCCCAGGTGGCTCAGTGGTCAAGAATCTGCCTACCAATGCAGGAGACAGAAGAGACATGGGTTCGATCCCTAGGTCAGGGAGATCCCCTGGAGAAGGAAATGGCAACCTACTCCAGTATTCTTGCCTGGAGGATCCCATGGACAGAGGAGCCTGGTGGGCTACAGTCCAAGGGGTGGCTAAGAGTCAGACACGACTGAGCGACTGAGCACACTCTAAGGGTAGAACCAAAGTTACCCAAGTGAATGTTAAATATATTTCCTTTCCTAGGGATGTCTTCTAGAAGTATAAAGATTCTGGGACTCTTTCAGAGTCATTTTCTATTTTGCAAAGAGTAAGATGAAGATGAGAAAGAAGAATGATATCCTGTCTTTGGAAGAAAAGAAGGAAACTATTTTATATCTCTTATCAGACTCCAGGTATACAAAAATATTGCTTTTCAAATTTCAAGCAAGTATTTTCCATCCAAACTGATAAGGAAGTCCAAGACAGGAAATATTTTAACAAACGTGACCAGAACTAAAGTAAAACCCAGGAAATCTGGAAAAATCAACTCTTTGATTCACTTGTCACATTTCACTAAGGGAAACATAATAGAACATTAGCTTCTTTGTTTCACAAGAGTTTTATCATAGGACCTCACTTGGGAGAAGTCCATGGTAAAATGACTCTCTTCATACACAGGAACTATTTATTCTGGGATTATGGCTGTACAACACCATGACATAAAGACACTTATCCTAGAAGTCTAGTAGTAGGAGCTACTGTTTTCTTCACCTGACACTCAGTATCAACAGATGTCATTATCCCCATTTTAAAGATTGGGAGATAGAAACTTTGCTAGTATCACAGAGCAAATTATTGACTTGGCCAAAAAGTTCGTTCAGATTTTTCCTACGCTCTTACAACCTGAACAAACTTTTTGTCTAACCCAGGACTACCATTACCTGGGACAGAACCCAAGTTGCTTAAACACATCTCCCACAACATGAGACTTTGCTACTTTCCAAGCCAACCTCTTACACCATCATGAGTTTAGATAGTAATACTTTGTAACAAGTACTCACAAAGTTCCTGCAGTCAAAGGCTTAAAAGTCAGGTATTATAAGTGAAAGAATTCTGCCAAAATAGGAAATTACAAAGCAGTGCAATGTTCCGGGGATCCTGTCCTGCCCTGTTTATACCTGGGGTACACCAGGTCTCCATGTGTGAATTTCATCAGCAGACACGAAGCCAACACCCCTGCAAAAGCTCAGGAACTAACACCTTTTCAGATGTTCTATCCTATGTTTCCAAAGAGCTTCTTTAGAACAGTCTAGGAGTCTTGGGTATGAGCTAGGAGTTACTCTTCACCTGAAGGAAATGGTCCACAGTTCTTGATCTTCATGCAAGTTTTCTTTAGCAAGAAATATGCATTTCCTGTTATCTTTGATGTCGAAGGGAACTTGAATGGTAAGGAATAGTGTCTGGATGTTACAGTTAAAAGTTTGGTACAGAGTGTCCAATGCCAGGACACAGTGATCTGAGCTAACCCAGTCTTCACCTGTTGCTCACACCTCAATCTGTGGTGGGCCAAGCAATGAGAAGCAGTGGGAAAGACAGGCAGCTCTGCTATTTCAGAAATGATCATTTTCAGAGGATGTCTCATGCATTCTTGACTTGTCACAAATTCAGTTTCTTCAACTGCTCATATGTCACAAAGAAAATAGTATTCCAAGGACCAATCTCAATCAATTTGGCCAAAACCTTTATATAGAGCAAAAAAACCCCTTCATTTTTCCATGTCTGTAACAAGCAGTCCAGGGTACCTTTGTAGCCAGGGCATTTGCTATCACAGAGGACACTCTGATTCATCATGTGTTCTTACCACATCAACGAGGTCAGGGCTCCCGCCAGCCCACAGGTGAAGCTTGAGAGGAAATGGGTATACACCATGTCTCCCATCAGGCCTGAGAGAATCATATGCTTCTTGGTGAGGTCGTAGAGTGGCAGCTCCATGCCAACCACAATAGCAGTCCTTTTTCCAGTGGTCATGTATGGATGTGAGAGTGGGACTATAAAGAAAGCTGAGCACAGAAGAACTGATGCTTTTGAACTGTGGTGTTGGAGAAGACTCTGGAGAGTCCCTTGGACTGCAGGGAGATCCAACCAGTCCATCCTAAAGGAAATCAGTCCTGGGTGTTCATTGGAAAGACTGATGCTGAAGCTGAAACTCCAGTTCTTTGACCACCTGATGCGAAGAACTGATTCTTCTGAAAAGACCCTGATGCTGGGAAAGATTGAAGGCAGGAGGAGGAGGGGACGACAGAGGATGAGATGGCTGGATGGCATCATGGACTCAATGGACATGAGTTTAAGTAAATTCCAGGAGTTGGCAATGGGCAGGGAGGCCTGGCATGCTGCAGTCCATGGGGTTGCAAAGAGTTCTACACGACTGAGTGACTGAACTGAGCTGAACTGAGCGGTAGCGGACATGCCCTTCCACAGTCCTCTCTTGCTGGTAAATGTTAATGAAGTTGCCTATCATTCCTCCTTGAATGGTGTGGCTATGAGCTTGTTTCCATATCTTCAAGACATCTGTTGGATTAGCAATGCTTGAGGATATGACTCCAGAGAATCCCAAAGGCCACATTTATCAGAAAGGTTTCATCTTCTGGACGCTCTACAAATAACCACTTCAAGCTCTGGTAGGTGCCTATCTTGATGGTGCCATAGGAAGCCTGGCGTAACATTGGTGGGCAATCCTGAAATACAGAGCTATCAGGCCTTCCTTTCTGCCTGTCCTCACTAACGCATGTAACATTCCTCAATATCTGATTTTAAAGTTTGCATCGTTCTTCTGGCCTTGAATCTGGAGCCATGTCTTGGTTAAATCAACTGGAAAGGTACTGCACTCCACCGTGATGGAGGCCAGGCCTCTGTACACGAAGGGCTTCCAGTTCGGGGTGATATGCTCACCACTATCTCTTCTTTAGTTCACAGAAGCATAGCCTCCAACAGGGTTTTTCGGGGTGGTGGTGGCCCTGTGCCTTCTCTAGCTCTGGGTCAGCAGCAGACGGAACCAGCAGCTGCGCGGGAGCTGAAAAAGAGGCTGAACCTGCATTTCATGCATTTCCTGCATTGGCAGGTGCATTCTTTACCACTGAACCACCGGAGAAGCACATGGAGCTTATAACATATTTATAAGGACGTGCACACACCTTAGGTGGACAGCTCAGTGAAGGTTTTCATGTTTCCACCTTCGTAATAACCACCAGGAGCCAGACACAAAGCGTGACCTGACCCCAGAAGCTTCTTCCCTCATGCCCCTCCTTAGTCCATACCATCACCATCCATGCCAGAAGTAACCACTGTTCTGATTTTACCACCAGAGATTAGTTTTGCCTGTTGAACTTTATACAAATCTTATCCATCAGTATGTGTCCGTTGGAGTCTTGCTTCTTTTCACTGACTTTGTGTCTGAGAGCTTTACCCATGCATTAAGCACAACTGATTTGTTATCCTGTTGGTGGACCTATGAGCTTCTCAAATTTTTGGCTATTAGGAATAAAACTGCTATGAAATTTCTTGTACCTTCCTTTTAATGATATATTTACTGATTTTTTTTCTAGAGTATATGCGTCCTTAGGAGTAGGATTGCTGAGTCCAAGTCCGTTGCATTTTAACAGGTACTTCTGATTTCCCAAAGTGATTGTTCCATTTTACACTCCCTCCAGCAATGGAAAAGAGTGCTTGTTGCTCCACTTTCTCACAAACACTGTCAGTCTTATTAATTTTATCCATTTTGTTAGATATATAGTGGCATCTTGTGTAGTGTTAGTTTGCTTTCCTATATGATTAACAGTATTGAGCACATTTTTGTCTGCATGATGGCTATTGGATTATTTATCTCTGTGTGTGTGTGAAGTGAATGTTCATATCTTTTGTCTACTTTTTTGTTTTCTTGTTTTCAGGAATTCTGGATACAAATCCTTAGTTGAATACATGGTTTGTGATTACCTTTTTTCAGTTTGTGATTTGTCTTCTCTCTTAATAGTGTCTTCTGATGAAAACTGGTTTTTATTTTCAATTACCGATTGTTTATTTTACGGTTAGTGCCCATTTTGCTCTGTGCAGAAAACGTTTACCTACTGTAAGTCACTACTCTCATTTTGGAAATTAAACAGTATCTGAAGAGGGAAATGACTCTTTCCCTCAAGGTTACACATCAAGTGCCTGGACCAGGACAAGGACCTATGATTTCTTCAGTCCTCTGATGCTTTCAGTGGGACTCCATATAAATATCTTTACACTAACAGAGGAGCTGTGGAAAAAGTGACCATCCTCCTTCAATCACTGTGACTTCCTACCCCCACAGTTTAGGGAATCAGATTTAAGAAGGTGTTCTTCCAAATGTATTGAAAATATCCCTGCTCTTTGACCCAGCAGTTGCTTCTCTAGAAATCTAAAACACAAGGTTTCATGTACACAGATGTTTGTTACAAAGTTGTTTTCAGTAGAAAACAAAACAAAATAAAACAAAAAACAAATATTCAGCTACCGTGGACTGCCTAACTGAGTTGTGGCACATCTCTAACACTGAATAGTACAGCTACATAATACTCAAACTAAGGTACTTTTGAGAAGTATTTAATGGCCCATGAAAATGAGCACAGTACAGTATATATATATTTCCATTTTAAAAGCTCAACTTTATTGAATCACAATTTACATAGAAAAAAAGTGCACCTGCTTTAAGTGTATGGTTTGATGAGTTTTCTCTTTTTGCAAAAAAAAAAACTCATTGAAAAAGTAAAATTTAGCAATTTTAAGTATACAATTTGATGAGTTTAGAAAAATGTGTACCATCGTGTAACCACAACCACAATCATGATGTGGAATATTTCCATTACTCCCCCAATGTCCTCATGCTTCTTTTCCTTCCACTGCTTTCCCCCCACTCCCAGGTCCAGGTGATCACTGATCTGTTTTCTGTTGTGATAGATTCAATTTCCTTTTTCTAGGAACAATATGGAACAATAAGTCTTTTCTGTAGAGCTTCTTTCAGGCAGCATAATGGTTTTGAGATTCAAGTCTGCTGTTGCTGCTATTGATAATTCTTTGACATTGCTCTAAAGAATTCTACTGAATAAGCATTCTGATTTGTTTATCTGTTGTCCTGTTGATGAACTTCCCTGTTCTTGCCAGTTTGGGGTTAATATGAATGAAGCTGTTATGAACATTTGTGTGGCCATATGCTGTCATTTCTTCTGGGTAAATACCTAGGAGTAGGATTGTCAGGTGCTACAGGAAGTGCACGTTTAACTTTGTAAGAAACTGTCAAACTCTTTTCCAAAGTGGCTGCACCATTTTGTATTCCCACCAAGATTCTTGTTGTTCCACATCCTTACTAGTATTTGGAATTTTCAGGGTTTAAAAAAATAATTTATTTTTTGTTTTTAATACTAGCCATTCTAAAAGATATATAGTGGTAACTCATGATTTTTTCATTTTAATTTTTAAGTTTTTTAAATTTTTTTAAAATTTTCTTTACTTTATTGTGTTGGTTTTGCCATACATTGACATGAAACCGCCATGGGTATACATATACTCCCCCTCCAGAACCCCCCTCCCCCTGGGTCATCTCGGTGCACCAGCCCCAAGCATCAACCCTGGGCTGGTGATTGATTTCACATATGATAATTAACATGTTTCAATGCCATTCTCCCATATCATCCCACCCTTGCCCTCTTCCACAGAGTCCACGAGTCTGTTCTATACATCTGTGTTTCTTTTGCTGTCTCGCATACAGGGTTCTCATTACCATCTTTCTAAATTCCATATATATGCGTTAGTATACTGTATTGTTGTTTTTCCTTCTGGCTTACTTCACTCTGGATAATAGGCTCCAGTTCCATCCACCTGAGTAGAACTGATTCAAATGAATTTTTTTTAATGCTGAGTAATATTCCATTGTGTATATGTACCACAGCTTTCTTATCCATTCATCAGTTGATGGGCATCTAGGTTGCTTCCATGTCCTGGCTATTGTAAACAATGAGGCGATGAACATTGGGTACACGTGTTTCTTTCAAGTCTGGTTTCCTCGGTGTGTATGCCCAGCAGTGGGATTGCTGGGTCATATGGCAGTTCTATTTTCAGTTTTTTAAGGAATCTCCACACTGTTTTCCATAGTGGCTGTACTAGTTTGCATTCCCATCAACACACAGAAATCCCTGGCATTCCTATACACTAACAATGCAAAAACAGAAAGAGAAATTAAGGAAACAATTCCATTCATCATCGAAACAAAAAGAATAAAATACTTAGGAGTATTTCTACCTAAAGAAACAAAAGACTTGTATATAGAAAACTATAAAACACTGATGAAAGAAATCAAAGAGGACACAAAGAGATGGAGAAATATACCGTGTTCTTGGATTGGAAGAATCAATATAGTGAAAATGAGTATACTACCCAAAGCAATCTATAGATTCAATGCAATTCCTATCAAGCTACCAGAGGTCTTTTT
>ML662453.1:1109978-1206557 GCA_007570785.1 Antilocapra americana
TATATATATATATATATATATATATATATATATATATAGTTCATATATGTATGGAAAAAGACTAAAAGGAAATATAAAAAATTTTAGTTATTTTGCATGTGAGATCCTTACCTGTCAGCATGTGGTAGTTTTTGTTATAGCATGTGGGATCTAGTTCCCCGACCAGGGATTGAACCTGGACCCCTGCATTGGGAGCTCAGCATCTTAGCCACTGGACCACCAGAGAAGTCCCTCTAGTTCTAGTTTAGCGGGCTCGGTGCAGTTTGCTGGAGAAGTCAAATTCCCATTTCCATAATTTCGTTTCCCTCACTTAGACAACTCTGAAAGAGAAAGTGTTAGTCTCTCAGTCACGTCTGACCCTCTGTGACCCGGGGACTGCAGCCCACCAGGCTCCTCTGTCCATGAAATTCTCCAGGCAAGACTACTGGGGTGGGTAGCCATCCCCTTATCTAGGGGATCTTCCTGACCCAGGGCTTGAACCCAGGTCTCTTGCACTGCAGGCAGGTTCTTTTATAGTCTGAGCCACCAGGGAAGCCACCTCTAACCCCACCTCAGTACAGGCCTATGGAAATGCATGGAATAGCACCTGTGCCTTACACAAAAATGTGCTTTGCTCTGTACAGTTTCCTGTCTCAAAGGTCAGTTTCTGGGGGTGAGATTGAACTGATTATATTAATCATTTTCCAGAAGAAGCAACAGACTGGGGAGGACTTGGCTTTGCAGACTTTGATGGCTCAGAAACAAAGCCCACTCAGGCTGACCCAGTGCAGGATGGGAGGGCACCCTGCAGAAACTGAATAAACAGGTAAGGGTAAAAGGAGGCCAGGCTCCCTGCTTCTGTCTCTGCCTTGGGCCTCACGACCTCTTGTCCTTGCCCATCTGCACCCGAGTCTCTCTGGCCTCTCTCCCGCAGGCCGGCTCCTTCTGCTCATGCCTGGTTCCTACCCTCGGGTAATTGCAGTCTGAGGGCGGCTTTGTTCGCTTCGTCCTCCGGCTCTGGCCTTGCTTCTGCTTGATCTTTCAGTTTGACTTTGTTTTATAGCTTAACTCAGGGGTCCCCAACCCCTGGGGCTAATACCTGGTGATCTGAGGTGGAGCTGATATAATAGTATTAGAAATAAAATGCATAGTAAACGTGAGGCGCCTGAATCATCCTGAAACCATCCCCTTCGCTGTCCGTGGAAGTATTTTCTCCATGGACTAGGTTCCTGGTGCCAAGAAGGTTGGGGACCGCTTTCCTAGTTGACTCATTCCCTGGAGAGGAATCTGATTGGCCCAGCTTTGGTCAGATTTCCCAGCAGATGTGGTGTGAAGGGAAGTCAAATATACAGACACGGCCACTGGGGCCTACCTACCCCTTGAGCACAAGCTTAGTGGGGGCGGTTGACTACTGCAAAGAGACAGAATCTGATCAAAGAGTTTTGGTTTATTTCTTACTTTGGACAATCCCCGTAGCAGAGACATGTAAATGAAGATGGTATTAGGTAAGGTGGTCCGTGGTAAACCCCTTTCACCGTGGCCCCCAAATGACCTCTGTCTCCTGGATTCATGTCCTTGTGAATCCCCTCCCCTCGAGCATGGGAGCACTTAGCAGTTTACTTCTTCTATTCACTTTTAAAAAGTTTTATTTATTTATTTGGCTGCATCAAGTTTTAATTGCGGCATGCGAGATCTCTCTCTCTCTTTTTTTAAGTTGTGGCATTTGAACTCTCAGTTGCGGCACGTGGGATCTACTTTCTTGACCAGGGGTTGAACCTGGGCCCCCTGCATTGGGAGTGAGGAGTCTTAGCCACTGGCCCACCAGTTTGCTTCTAGTGGACAAACTGAAACACAGCTAATGGGAGGTCACTTCTGAGTTAAGTCACCAAAGGCTGTGGTTTCCATCTCCTAGATTCCCTTTGAGGCTGTCATTTGCTCACTCTGATGGAAACAGTTTGTTGTGAGCGGCTCTCTGGTGGGGCCCCTTGGGAAAGGAAGTAAGGGAGGCTTCTGGCCAGTAGCCAACCAGGAACTCGGTCCAACAGCCTCAAGGAAAGTGTCTAGCCAACCACCATAGGAGTCAACTTGGGAAGCAGGGCATACTCCCCGGCTGAGCTCTGAGATGCTGCAACCCTGGTGATACCCTGACTGTAGCCTGTGGACACCTTGAGGCAGAAACACCCAGGGAAGCCATGCCTGGATTCTTGACCCACACAAACTGTGAGATACTGTTTTAAGCTGCTACGTGGGGGGGTAATTTGGCAACAATAGGTAACAGATATGTAGATGGTCTCCTAAATAATGCTGGTTTTGAAGCACAGAACCCAGACTCCCCTCAAAACCAACTGTAAGAGGTGATGTGAGACAAGGAGCCCTCCTGGAGAGCTTGTTGAGGCCAAGCTTTCTCCTGTGCGGTGGGCAAGTTCAAGTTAGGCAGTGCCATGTCTCCCATGGGGCCAGCTAGACAGAAGTTAGGTTCTAACAGTGACAGCCTAACTATAAAATGCAAATTTTGTGGAGAATGATAGGTGACAGCCAAACGTTTCAACCTGTGCTGTTATATATAGGATATGTAGAGGGTTGCAATTGGAGAATCTGGGGGCCTTTTCAACTCCAAATGGCAATGAATCTGAGTATGTGCCTGTGGACACCAAGCCCCTGTGATTGGTGCCCCATGTGACTGGTGCGGACCAGAGGAATATCCTCAGGATTATCTCGGTCTTCTGGAATATCCCTGGGATGAAAGAGCAGACGCGGGAGACTGTTACATCTCAGAGTCTCGCAGCAGGCGTGATGAGGCTCAGAGACCGTTCAGGTGGTCTAGCTACTTCCTGAAGCTGTTTCACAGGGAGGGCCTCCCGGCAGGTCTCCACAAACCAGGACTCGTCAAAACCCTATATTTCCCAATAGGTCTGAGCTCAGTCACTCAGTTGTGTCTGACTCTTTGTGACTCCATGGCCTGCAGCATGCCAGGCTTTCCTGTCCTTTACCATCTCCCAGAGCTTGCTCAGACTCATATCCACTGAGCCAGTGATGCCATCCAACCATCTCATCCTCTGTCGTCCCCTTCTCCTCCTGCCTTCAATCTTCCCCAGCATCAGGGTCTTTTCCAATGAGTCAACTCTTCCCATCAGGTGGCCAAAGTAGTGGAGCTTCAGCTTCAGCATCAGTCCTTCCAATGAACACCCAGGACTGATTTCCTTTAGGATGGACTGGTTAGGATCTCCTTGCAGTCCAAGGGACTCTCAAGAGTTTTCCCCAGCACCACAGTTCAAAAGCATCAATTCTTGGGCACTCAGCCTTCTTTATGGTCCAACTTTAACATCTGTATATGACGACTGGAAAAAGCATAGCTTTGACTCGACGGACCTTTGTCGGCAAAATGATAGCTCTGCCTTTTAATATGGTGTCTAGGTTTGTCATAGCTTTCTTCCAAGGAGCAAGTGTCTTTTAATTTCACAGCTGCCCAACAGATGCCACAGAAGTATTTGGAAGTTCTACTGAAGAGGAGGTCCACCGTCAGAGAGCATGTCCTGAGGGGATAGCTTCTTGCTAATGCAGCCCCCAGGGTGGAATTTCCCCTCTGCATCCTTGAGTTCCAAGAACATGCTTGCTGGGCTCTTCAGTTCAGGTCTCCATCCTTCCCTTCCTCAAACTTTGGCCTCAGCTTCTATGAAGCCCACGTATCAGGTGCCTTCCTCTTAGACACCCTCATCTGCCTCATACCAGATGTTTCCTTCTTCTCCATCTGTGTCCATCTGTAGGTCTACAGGTGGACAATGTAGATTTGAAATATTTAAGTACAGTTTTATTGACACCAACATCCTGTCCCCACAGAAAGAATTGTGAAGAAATGATATTACACAGGCGGGGCTTTTCCTTTCTGCTTTTAAAAGCAGAATTCCTTAAGCTGCTGTAGGGACACTTTAGCTCAGGAGGCTGGTCTTTGTGAAAGGACAGATGAGAAATCTCACTTTCTCTGCCTCGCATGCTCCCCGCAGAAGCCAGCAGTGGCGTGGGACCGGTGATGGGTGCTGAGCTGACGGCCGGGCAGGATGCAGCCCCGCTGGCAGCCACGATGGCTCTGTCTGCAGAGGAGGAGGTGTTATCAGTCTCGTTACAGGAAGAAGGTGTTAATGGAGAAGTGTGCTTTTGGAGGGATGGTGGGTCAGGGAAGAAAAACCGAGCAAAGGGACAGTTATTGTGTCTGATTTTCAAGGTTACCTGTTGAGATACGCCTGCAGCTCCCTTGAGGCCTGGAAAAGCAATTCCTTTCCGATGGCTTTATAATAGAGAAGAAAGACCCTTTTGTGAACGATAACTTGTATTTATCTCACGTTTTTCTCTAGAGAAACTGCAAGTGCTTCAGAGATTTTTATCTCTGTAAAAAGCTGATGAGGAAGTGTGAAGGCCTTCTGGTGAACTCAGCCCCTCGGTCCCTAATCCAATCCTTTTGCCCATCGTCCTCTGACTTCCTTCCGGTGATGATGAATGCCATGAGTCCATCTGTGATCATCCTGTCTTGGGCGCTGAAGACCAGGGGGCAGGGTAGCCCACTTCTACCCAGGACTGTTCAGTGTCTCTTGTTCACCTGTGCCCTGTCCACAACCTGTGCCCTGTCCACAATCTGCCTCCCACAGCCTTAAAGGGACTGTATTCAAAGGAATTGAGAGTATTTCACAGAATTCAAGACCCCTAAGAATGGTTGAATTTCACAAAGGTCTAAAACTGGGTCCTATAAAGACAGCATTGTCTCTCTTTCTTTGGAACCACGCAGTGCCCTGGGGCTCCCTGCCTCCGTGCACTCATTCTCATTATTGTTTCTCTTTAGGAGCCCCTTTCTCTGCTTGCGTCTCTGGATCCATGTCCCCAGATGGCAACTTTGACACCTGAGTTACCAGGTTCAGGGCACACAGTTCCTTTAGTCTGGCTATCTTAGACGAGGAAACCTATGGGCTCCCTGTACTGCCTAGGCTAGTATCCACTGATCCAGTTATTTCTGCTGATAGAAAGGGCTCCCTCCTCCAGGGTATAGAAGGATTTGGCCCTGGTATTTCCACTTAGGTTGTTCCCTTTGCTTGCAATGACCTTAACCTTGACTCCCCAGGGAATCCTCAACCTACATGTATTTCTCTGAGAGGCCACCCCCAAGCCACCTTCGTCACCTCTTCAACCCCTATCTGCACAACCTGTCGATCCCTCTTCTCCATTCTCTGTTTGCCTGTTTGCGCCCTTGACTCTGTGACCTTCTAGCATGTGAGTGCCTTGAGGGCAAGCCTTTGGTCTCTTTCCTTTGTGTATCTTGAGAGCTAGGAAAGTGCCCCTAAAACAACTGGGAGTGAATGAATGTATAAAAAGCCACAGATCTTAAACAAAAGCTTTGCAATTTTTGTCTTTATGCTTATGGTTTGTTAGTAGCAAAACAAATGATCCTCTTTTTAGATAAGCATCTATTGTGGTTGAATAAAGAGACTTGGGGATAAATTGCATTTACCACTAGATCCTATCACTTTGGGGGTTTAGAGGAAGAACCCTGAGGCAGCAGCCACAGGGTGCAGCATCCTGTGTGTGGTTCAGGAACCATTATCCTTTTCTTGCTATCTGTCCTCCAGCTAGTGCAGGGTGGAGAACTGGTATTTGTGTCAGGTACAATCCTAGGAAATCAACCCTGAACATTCATTGGAAGGACTGTTGCTGAAGCTGAAACTCCAATACTTTGGCCACCTGATGCTAAGAGCCGACTCATTTGGAAAAGACTGATATTGGGAAAGGTTGAAGGCAAAAGGAGAAGGGGGCGGCAGAGGATGAGATGGTTAGATAGCATCACTGACTCAGTGGACTGTGAATTTAAGCAAACCCTAGGAGATGGTGGAGGACAGAGGAGCCTGGTATGCTGCAGTCCACGAGGTTGCAAAGAGTTGGACAGGACTTAGCGACTGAACACCATCACCACCACAATCTTTCATTTTATTTTATAATGTATCTGTAGAGTCATGATTATATTATGCATGGCTCTGTTGGTTTGTGATCATGTGCCTCACACATTTTGTTAGCATCATTTGTCTTAAAGCTTCCAGCAGTAACCAAACATGGCAATGTCACTGTATGACAATAGGTGGGTGGCTGGAGGGGGTGGGGGGAGAGGGAGCAGGTAGGATGGCGAAACTGAATCACCTGAAGAGTTTTCCAAATATCTCCCTGCTTCACCTGACATCCATGCTGATCTTGTTCCCCAGGTGACTCTCGCCCTAGGTGGTCCCTGCCTCTCTTTGCTCATTGTTTCTGGCTCATTCTCCCAGACTCTGGTGGAAAAGATGTGAAAGATGGAAAGGCTGAGGAATAGAGTGGGTGAGCTCTTTCCCTCTCCTATTTTTTCCCCCAGCACTTTAAACACCCCATCGTCCCGTGCTGTGAGAGCCTCTTCTTAGGTCTCCAAGTTGCCTATCCTCTTCCTTAGCAACCAGCCAGCACCTTTGCTTGTGTGTGGCAGCTGCGGAGCCCTCATCAAGGTGTTTGGACATAAACACCTTCTAATCCACTATTAAGTCCTTCAGTCTGTGCTCTCATAACATTAACCATAATGAACTCTTCACATACTGATGTCAGTTTAATACTGCCTACTTCCCCCGGCAGGGCCCAGTCATTTAGCGTTAATTAACAGTGACTTATTGCAAATGATGTTACTGACTTAGGGACACTCCTGGGTGACACACACATCTTTCAGATGAAGCCATAACATTATTACTTAGCATTTTCATAGCACTTCACACAGTAAGCATGTCTGGTAATTGAATTGGCTGCTTTGTCACTATTCCTCATGCTGATCCTGTCATGCGGGTTCGTAGAGGTGTCTCTCATTACAGGTAAACTTGACATGCTGAGTTTTAAACTTACCACGTTGCTGACGTGGAGGAATGGCATTTTACTGATCGTAGAGTCTGGGGCTCATCAGGAGTTTAGTGGCGACAGTAACTGTGAAACACAAAACTGGAGAGTGGCTCCATCAGGCATTTAAAAAGGTACTTAGCTGCACTGGGTCTTCACTGCAGCGTGGGGAATCTTTACTGTGTCATATGAGGTCTTTTGTTGTGGCTCAGGGGCTCTCTAGTTGTGGCGCATGGGCTTAGTTGCTCTGCGGCATGTAGGATCTTAGTTCCCCCACCAGGGATCGAACCCACGTCCCCTGCATTGCAAGGCAGGTTGTTAACCACTGGACCACAAGGGAAGTCCCTCCATCAGGCATTTAATACCCAGAAAGAACCAACGGGGAAGCTAGTCTAGGGCACATGCAGTCAGATGTTTAGATATGAGAGGAGGCTAGGGAAGATGGCACACCATGGTCAAGGGGAGTCTGAGGTACAGACAAGGCCCCAAAGGGAAAACAAGCCACTCAGGTGGACCATACTGCTCATAGATATGATCAAGGTCATAAGTTTTTGTTGTCAGAATTTTCAATGTATTTTACAGGGTGGAGCTTTCAGTGGAAAACATCTTAGTTTCTATACCACCAAAATCACTTGAATCACTGGAAGTTTACTTTATAAAGTAAATGCTAAAAATCAGTGCTGTTGGACCACACCTATGCTGTAGAGTAAGGGAAGGAAATCCTTCCGTTACTTTCTCCATTTTCAGGATTAAGGAAATTCAAGAATAAGAAGATGACCAATGAGCCAAACCTCATGGGATGAAGTGGGAGAGATTGGAGAGAAACCTTTGGCTATGCGATTCAGGATCTTTTTCATCTCCTTTCTACTCCCTTTGCCTGCCTACCAATGTTGCCCTTTTGTTCTGGACACATTATATTTTCTGAAATATTAAACACATCCATTTGAAACAATATTTTGATTTCTAATAAATGATAAGGAGAGGGGAAATGAGATTCCCCTCTGGCCTGAAAAAGGGCAATCTTTACTCTTCATGGGAGAAAGATAAGCCCAGCCGATTTGTGGAGACAGCCTCAAAATTAAATTATTTCTTCAGAAACTTTATATATAATCCAACTTGTCTTTTTTAGAAGAAGCGCTATTACCATCTTTCCTTTATCCCCATTCTGTGGCAAACTCCAGGACTTTAATTAATCCCTGCTCTTGATTTTATTGGTTCATTTCTGTCTTGTCCTTGTCTTGCTTGCCAACCCCATTTAAAACAAGAAATTGAAAAAAAAAAAAGAAGAAATTGGCTCCCATAGCAAACAGCTAAGAATTCATCTCAAGCTCAAGTATTAGTAGAACTCATATCAGAAACTTTATATGTTATTCCTCGATTCTTGTATCAAAACCTTTAGATAAAGCCCAAGTAAACCAATGACACATTCAGATCAGATAAGCAATTTACACCTTCATGGAGAGCTTAGCAGAGCAGCTTTATTCTGATGTTTTAAAAAAAATCCACTTGTATTTTTCAGGAAAATGAAACCTTATTTGTGTTTGGGACTATGTCCCTGGGCTGGTAATGATGCTAAATCAACTCAAATCTCAGGCAGGCCGGTCGTGCTCAAAACATCAAGTTCACCTGGAGGTGGGAGAATGTGTCCTTGGGGGTGGCATCCACCTCCTTGGCCCATCCTCTTGCAGAAACTTTTAGGTTGAGAATAAGAAGAGCCCTTGGTGAGGGGAGGCAGTGAGGTAAGTGGGCAGCAGAAGCAACCCTAGAGTCTACATGAAATAGATGTATTGGATTGGGCAAGTCAGTTGGACCGCTTTGACCCTTGATTTTCTTAGCAGGAAATGGACATAATGGTATCAACCCTGTAAGGCTGCTGTAGAGATTCAATTAAAGTAGATGATATACTTGAGGCACTTGCCACGTAGTGAGCCCTCACTTGAGGGTCTCTTTTATCTTGATATGTAGAGTTAAACTGTGGTGAGAGAAACAGGCAGAGGTATAAGTAGAAGTCAAGGCACCAGCTATTTATGAACTTGACATGGAGAAAGTTTCACCTGCTGACATCTTGTTTGATACCTTTTGAAGCATATACATGGAACCTCCATGCCATCCCCATCCACTAGGTTCATGGGGCAGAGTACCAGGGCTCTTCTCCAGGTAGACCACTGAGTGGGGATGGGGGTGTGGGCAGTGGAAGAGGCCAGGTAAGTTTTCCCTAGTCACCAGCTAGTTAGTAGTGAAGCTGGGATTTGTATCCAGGTTGTCTGACTTCAGAACCACCGTTCTCAACCTTGTCTGCAATTAAGGTCACTTTCAGAGCTTCTAAGGGCTTCATTGGTGGCTCAGATGGTAAAGAATCCACCAATGTGGGAGACACAGGTTTGATCCCTGGGTTGGGGAGATCCCCTGGAGGAGGAAATGGCAACCCACTCCAGTATTCTTGCCTGGGAAATCCCATGGACCAAGGAGCCTGGAGGGCTACAGTCCACAGGCTCACAAAGAGTTAGACACTGCTGAGTGACGAAACAACAGCAAAAGAGCCTCTAAATGTTCAAATGCCCAAGCCCTGAAGAATTGATGCTTTTGAATTCTGGTGCCGGAGAAGACTCTTGAGAGTCCCTTGGACAGGAAGGAGATCAAATCAGTCCGTCCTATAGGAAATCAATCCTGAGTATTCATTGAAGAAGTGATGCTGAAGCTCCAGTACTTTGGCCACCTGATGCAAAGAACTGACTCATTGGAAAAGATCGTATTGTTGGGGAAGACTGAAGGCAGGAGGAGAAGAGGACAACAGAGAATGAGATGGTTGGATGGTGTCATGATTCAATGGGCATGAACTTGAGAAAACTCAGGGAGATGATGAGGGACAAGGAGGCCCGGTGTGCCGCAGTTCATGGAATCGCAAAGAGTTGGATACAACTTGGCTACTGAACACATGTTTGGAAAGCTGTGTTCCCAACACGCTGGTCACTGTTGGTACATGTTCCTCTCCCAGCAAGTCCCTTTCAATCTCCAGGACTGGCTGACCAGCCAGCTAGCCAGGTAGGGTCTAGACAGCAGGCCATGGGTAATATAGCTTTTTTTTTTTAAAAAAAAAAAGAAAAGAAACCAGCAACAAAAGCCCTCAGGCTGCCGTCAGCGTGTCCAGCTTAGGACCCCATCTTGATGTGTCCACAGGCTGCAGAGCACAAGGCTGTATTGATTCCTTGGGTTCTGATGCCGCCCTGGCTGCACTCCTTGGGTCCTGAGGATGGAAATACAACTCTCCTTCCTCTTTTGGATGCAGGGTGCCTGCCTGGCCTCCCCAACTACCTCTCTGACCCAGTGACCTTTGGCTAACACACAGACCAGTAGACTGGGAACTGGTATGACCCTTGCTGGATGGCTGCCGCCCCACACATGGCACCAGCCACTTTATCTTAGTGAGCACAGAACATTGAAAACCCAAAAAGTGGGTTGCATTGCACCTGGAGGAAGAATTATGTTCACGTGGGTAGTGTGCCGACCTAGAAGCAGGCTCTTCAGAGGTAGACAGTGCTTCCTCTGGGTCTTTTAGACTGGTGCTACCACAGGGCGTACAAATATCCTTGAATCCATGTTCACATAAGCGTTGTAGTGCTGAGAGGCCAGGGTGGGTAGGGCTACCATCGACCAGCAAGGAGTCACCCTTCTCAGAACCCCCAGTCATCTCTCCTGAAACATATCATCCCCCCAAAAAAAGCCATCCCCAAGAAAAAGAAATGGAAAAAGGCAAAATTGTTGTCTGAGGAGGCCTTACAAATAGCTGAGAAAAGAAGAGAAGCTAAAGGCAAAGGAGAAAAGGAAAGATATATCCATTTGAATGCACAGTTCCAAAGAATAGATAAGAAAGCCTTCCTCAGTGATCAAATGCAATGAAGTAGAGGAAAACAATAGAATGGGAAAGACTAGAGATCTCTTCAAGAAAATTAGAGATAGGAAGGGAACATTTCATGCAAAGATAGGCACACAATAAAAGACAGAAACGGTATGGACCTAACAGAAGGAGAAGATATTAAGAAGAGGTGGTAAGAATACACAGAAGAACTATACAGAAAAGATCTTCATGACCCAGATAACCACAATGCTGTGATCACTCACCTAGAGCCAGACATCTTGGAGTGCAAAGTCAAGTGGGCCTTAGGAAGAATCACTATGAACAAAGCTAGTGGAGGTGATGGAATTCCAGTTGAGCTATTTCAAATCCTAAAAGATGATGCTGTGGAAGTGCTGCACTGAATATGCCAGCAAATTTGGAAAAGTTGGCAGTGGCCACAGGACTGGAAAAGGTCAGTTTTCATTCCAATCCCCAAGAAAGGCAATGCCAAAGAATGCTCAGACTACCACACAATTGCACTCATCTCACATGCTAGCAAAGTAATGCTCAAAATTCTCCAAGCTAGCCTTCAACAGTATGTGAGCTGAGAACTTCTAGATATTCAAGCTAGATTTAGAAAAGGCAGAGGAACTGGAGATCAAATTGCCAACATCCATCGGATGATAGAAAAAGCAAGAGAATTCTAGAAAAGCATCTACTTTTGCTTCATTGACTACGCTAAAGCCTTCTACTGTGTGGATCACAACAAACTGTGGAAAATTCGTAAAGAGATGGGAATACCAAACCACCTGACCTGCCTCTAGAGAAACCTGTATGCAGGTCAAGAAGCAGCAGTTAAAACCGGATATGGAACAATGGTCTGTTTCCAAATTGGGAAAGGAGTAAGTCAAGGCTATATATTGTCACCCTGCTTATTTAATTTATATGACGAACACATCATGTGAAATGCTGGGCTGGATGAAGCACAAGCTGGAATCAAGATTACCAGGAGAAATATCAATAACCTCATATGCAGATGACACCACCATTGTGGCATAAAGCGAAGAGGAACTAAAGAGCCTCTTGATGAAAATGAAAGAAGAGACTGAAAAAGCTGGCTTAAAATTCAAGTTTCAAAGAATGAAGATCATGGCATCCAGTCCCATCACTTCATGGCAAATAGATGGGGAAACAATAATGAGATACTTTATTTTCTTGGGCTCCAAAATCACTGTAGATGGTGACTACAGCCATGAAATTAAAAGACACTTGCTCCTTGGAAGAAAAGCTATGACCAACCTAGATAGCATATTAAAAAGCAGAGACATTATTTTGCCAACAAAGGTCCATCTAGTCAAAGCTATGGTTTTTCTAGTAGTCATGTATGGATTTGAGAGTTGGACCGTAAAGAAAGCTGAGCACTGAAGAATTGATACTTTTGAACTGTGGTGTTGGAGAAGACTCTTGAGAGTCCCTTGGACTCCAAGGATATCAAACCAGTCAATTTTAAAGGAAATCAGTCCTGAATATTCATTCGAAGCACTGATGCTGAAGCTGAAACGGCAATACTTTGGCCACCTGATTTGAAGAACTGACTCACTGGAAAAGGCCCTTATGCTGGGAAAGATTGAAGGTGGGAGGAAAAGGGGATGACAGAGGATGAGATGTTTGGATGGCGTCACTGACTAGATGGACATGAGTTTGAGCAAATTCACCTAGCTAGGAGCTTGGAACTCCAACCCTGGCTGTTTATTCCTTTAGATCTCTTGGGTTTCTTGCTCATAGAATCCTCTCTGAAAATCTGAAATATACATATTCCTGAGTATTTCTTCCCCTCTGAAATGAGCAATCATCATTTAGGCTGGAGTGAGGATTACATTATTAACATATGGAATGAAGAACAGAAGAAAGCCTGGTACTTGGTAAAGGCTGTATAAGTGTTAGCAACTTTTATTGCTTTTAGTACCAGGTAAAGTTCTTGAGAGTCTTTGGACTGCAATATCAAGCCAATCAATCCTAAAGGGAATCAATCCTGAATATTCATTGGAAGGACTGATGCTGAAGCTGAAGCTCTAATACTCTGGCAACCTGATGGGAAGAGCTAACTCATTGGAAAAGATCCTGATGCTGGGAAAGACTGAAGGCAACAGGAGAAGGGGGCAACAGAGGATGAAGTGATTAGATAGCGTAACCTACTCAACAGACATAAATTTGAGCAAACTCCAGGAGATAGTGAAGGACAGGGCAGCATGGCATGCTGTAGCCCATGGGGTCACAATGAGTTGGACATGATTAAGTCATGTCCGACTCAAAGACTGAACAACATAAGTAAAAAACTGATATCTTTTTGGGAGAAGTGTTACCTGCTTTTCATCTAGATCATTGCTAAACATGCCACCAAGTAAAGAGCCTGAGGCCTGAAGTTCCCAAACCATTCTGATCATCAAGAGGCAACATGACTTGTCTAGGAGTCTTATCTGACAGACGAACAGAAATGACCAGCTGGCTGACCTGAATTAAAACAACACCCTGTAGACTAGCTTCAGACAAGTCTGTAGGTTTGCAGGCGGCTTGGTATTGCCTAGGAGGGCCCTTTATGATGGAACACAAGGCCCCTTCCTCCTTGTTCTGCTCTGGATGGAATAATAGCCATTAGAAAGCCGTTTTCGAGGGTTTAGTCAAGGTCTTGTTAATGAAGTGCAGGGAAACAGGAGGGACCAGTTATAGCTCCCAGGTGTGTCTGTAGTGATGCAGGTCTTCCTGCATAGCCCTTACCTGAACACAAAGGACCACAAATCTGCTAGCCCTGCTTCTGCTCATCCTTTGCAGGCTGGCAGGGAGGAGATGTACCTCTTCCACCTCTACTCCCCTCTCCAATTTCATTTATGGGGAACCTAAGGGTCAGAGAGGTTATGTGACTTAGCTAAGGTCGCTGGTCAGATCCTGACTAATACAACTCATTAATAACATGGTTATCAGGACAAGATATATTTCTTGTGTATCAACTCTGTCTACCAGAGCTTAGTGTAAGCACCTCATGGGTGGACTAACCAACTTCAAAGAGATTTGCTTGTTGATTGAAATACTCCAGCATTTCTATTTTATTCCATTTTCCTAATTTTACATGTTTATTGAGTGAGAGAGAAGAGGATGTGTGTTGGACTATGAAGACAGTGGATTTTACTGAAAATTAAAAAGCTTGAGGTTTTGCTTTACTTTTTCTGACATAAGGCAGGCTCTGAAAAAGCCTAGAAGATTCCAGGACAGATGGAGCCTCGTTCTTCTGTCATTTCATGGGGCCCATTTCCTTGTCCCTCTCCAGTTCACTTCCATGGTGTCCTCCCAGGGTACCAGAGGTCAGGGAGGCAGACAAGGGGGAGGGTCAGAGTTGGGGAAGGAGGAGAGGAAAGAGGCCAGAAGAAGGGAGAGGGCAGTGAGTCACACTATACGTTTAGAGAAAACTAAGATGCTGAACTAGAGACCATTCATGAGAAATTTTAGAATTTCTTGCCTGAGTCCCCAAAGCATGACTGTGTGACCTTCTTGTGTCAGCAATAGGAGCTCAGGGTTTCCATCAGAACCATTTGCCTGGAAAAAATGCCTTCCACCTGTTTTCAGAGCCTCATACACTCTATCCCATTTGAGCATGATCAGTTGGCCCGTGGCTGCCATTTTCCTCTGGCCTTTCAGTCTCTCCCCTCTCCTTTCTCAGAGGAGGCTCTTCTCAAGGGATTTATCTTCGAGTTGTCTTCATCCTGAGCTAACAGGGTGGGATGGATGCTCCTTGAGGAAGAATTATCTGTGGTCCTTGTTCAGCTACTTCAAGCTGTGAGGCCTGAGGACAGAAAGCCATGTATATGCCAAGGACACGGGGACTGAATTGGGTTATGTTGCCCATGCCAACAGATTCTAGGGCTGCTTCTCCTCTGACTTTGTCATGCCTGTGTTGGAGAACTATCACACTTACTTTGGAGTTTGAGACTCTATGGGTTTTTCCCTCTGTGCACCTGAAATGGTTATTTTCTTTTTTGACAGTACTCACACATGCGCGCGCGCACACACACACACTCACAAGCAGTCACTTTCCGAGACTTGGTTCACATGTGAGTATGTATCCTTAGCTGTTGATGTTGGGGGAGCTTTTGGAACACTGCCTGGTCATCTGGGTCTGAGCAATTGAGTTCTGGATCTACAGGTCAGTAAGGAAACTGAGGTATTATGGTAGAAATAATACTCAGTTGGAGTTGGAGACCTGGGATCTCCCCTAGTTTTGTTTCCAGTTAGCTGTGGGAAAGTCACAGAATGTTGATAAGCCTCACTTTCCTTATCTATTTATTAGGTTAAAATACTTACCTCACAAGGTTACTGTGAGGATTAAATCACATTAAATAAAATAATGGCTGTGGAAATGTCTACAATGACTGATAAAAATGTTTTGATGAAGAATGGGTACCATTCATGTATATGGTGTTATGCATTACTGGGGAAATCTACAAAAGATGTAGATAACATGGACCCTTTATTTTAAAAATGTAAAATATACAAAACAGAACATTTACCGTCCTAACCATTTTTAAATGTATAATTCAGTTAGTGCATTATGTTGCTGTATTACCAGTTTTGCCTAACTTTTTCATCTTGCAAAACTGAAACGTTGAACAATGACTCTCCACTTCTCCCTTATGCAGCTCTTGGAATCCATCATTTTACTCTGTTTCTATGACTCCACCTACTCTAGATACTTCATACAAGTGGAATGGTACAGTATTTGTCTTTTTGAGTCTGATTATTTCACTTAGCATTATGTCTTCAGGTTCATCTATGTTGTGACAGGATTATGAATTCCCTTCCTTTTTAAGGCTGCATACTATTCCAAGGACATGGGACTTTTAAAAATGTATGGATAGCATGAAAAACAGCATATAGGCAGAGCCATGAAGAATGACAGAGCAGCCTGTTACACAAGGCATCCAAAGCACGATAGAAGAAGAGAGAATTTTCAGGAGGCTTCCGTCCTCCTTGCTGGACCTGGCTTTGCATCTTAGGACTGAGCATTCCTAAATGACAGCACTGGGGTCTGGTTGGTTATAGTCATCAGAACCCTGTGGTTCAGGACAGTGATTCTCAAACAAATGGTGCTGAAAGGTTGTGAACAGTTTAGATCTGCTCTGGGTCTCCAGGCGTGAGGAGCAGTAGGAGTGAGGGACAGAAGGGCCGGCGTCAAGCAGGGCAGTCTTTGGGACAGAGCCCTTAAGTCTATGGAGTTAGAGGCTGAATCCAAGTAGTTGGTGGCAAAATTGAATTGAATTGTCAGACACCTAATTGGTATTGAATAATCAGAATTTGTTGCTTTGGGGAAAAATCTTTCAGTGGCTTAATCCTTGAACTCTCATACCACAGACGAAAGCACCGCCTACCAGAAGTTACTAGAATTGCAAGCTTTGTGTTAAAGGTAAAAAATAACCATCAGAGGACTTGCTTGGTAAAACAAGTGACAAGTTCTAAGTGACAGCAGACATAACAGGTGATTTTGGAAGAATGGCTCAGTTTGGAGTGAGAGTAGAATCAGAGTTAAGCTAGAAAGAAAATAAGTCATGAGAGAAGATATTTCCCTGTATGTAATCCATGAAGGATAAATATCCAGAGTACAGTCAGCCTTCCGTACCCACACCAGGGCTTCACATCTGTGGATTTAACCACCTGCAAATCAAAAATAGTTTAAAAAAATTACACTAAGTTCCAAAAGGTAAAACTTGAATTTGCTGTGCATCAGCAAGTATTTACATAGCATTTACTTTGTATTCGGTATTATAAATAATCTAGCGATGATTTAAAGTGTACAGGAGAATATGCGTGGGTTCTATGCAAATATTATACCACTTTACATAAGGAACTTGAGCATCCACATGGAGTTTGGTATCTGCAGGGGGTTCTGGAAGCAACCCCCGTGAATACTAAGGGACAGCTAGACATGAGAATTCCACATATCAGTAAGACAAAGATTAACAAGCCACTGAAAATGGACAAAGGATAAATAGGAAGCAATTCACAGATGAGGAATCCTGAATAGCCAATAAATATATGAAAAGTTTTCAGTCTTACTAGCATCCAGAAAAAAAAAATCCCACAAGAAGATGCCATTCCATGCCCTTTGGTTTAGCAACCAAATTAAAAAATTTGTTAGTATCAGCAAGGATGTGGGATACTGGGAGCTGTCTTACAGTGCTGGTGGACATAGCCTACCAGGCGGTGTTTAGTAAAATGTAAGATATGAAGACTGTGATCCAGCAGCTTCACGTCCAGGTGTAGATACTCTAGAAAGAGTTGTATGTAGACAAGGAGATGTGTACAAGGATGCTTGTGTCAGCCTTGTTCATGATGGTCTCCTAAGTAAGCAATTACAGAATATTATAAATAGCATGAAGCCATTTCCATAAATATTAAAAACACATAAAATAATACTGCATACTTTTAAGGAAACTCATATAGTAAGACTCAGATACATAGACAAGAAGGGTATATACTGATTTCAGAGACTTGTTTCTTACAGGAAATGGGATAGAGTAGGGACAAGGACTCTAACCATACCTGTCATGCTGTATTTCTCTTTGAAAATCTTACGCAGTATGAAAAGGTTTAGCAGTTAATTCTCAGTGGTGGCCAGGTGGGTATTTGTCTTACTCTTCTCTGTGATTTTTGGGCATGTTTGAAATATTTCGTAGATGCATTCTTTTAAGTAAAGAAGATAATGAAATCCTTCCTAATCTGGGCAAAAAACTGGATTTTATTATTACTCTTTGTTCTTGCACTCGCCTACAGCGTATTGTTTCTTCCCCAAATCCATGATTGAAAAAGCTTGCTTGGGACTAGGCAGAAAGGAGTGAGAGATCTTAAAGCCTCAGCCACTAATCACATAGGAGAGTGAAAAGTCACCCCAGGCAAGTGGTCTATCTTCTCCTTGCCTGGGAAATGGCCACTGAACACCTGCTAGTATGACTTGAGCAGCAGCAAGCTCACTACACCCTGCACACCTGACCTCTCCTCTGCTGGGGACATCCTCAGGGTGATGAAGATGAGCTTTTCCCCACAGGCTGGACAGCTGTAGCTTTTTTCTTTGTTGCTCCATCACAAGAACAATCACAGCATGGATGTCTCTTTGTCCAGACCTTGAATGAGAAGCTTCCCACACATCTCACCAATTTGTTGATCCCTCTTCAGATGCTCTGAGATATGATGGTGTGGCATCCAAAGATGAAGCAAGTGCTATGAATGTGATCAGATTACAGCAGAGCACAGGGAACTCGTAATTCACCTTGAGCTGCATATTGCACCTTAATATGTTTGCATTAGCTCTTTTAAATGGCCACATCATATTATTGCCTCATATTAGGTTTGTGATCAATGACTACCTAACTGCCTCTCTTGTGCCACAAAATTCTTTTCACATAAACTGCTGGCAAGTCGCTATTTCCTCTGCAATCATTCTGTATTTGTGCAAGTGAATTTCAGAGACTGCTGCTGGGCTATGCATTCATCCTTGTTAAATTTTATCTTCTAGGCTGGGGCCATGCATTCTAGACTTGAGATCATGCTGAATTTTGACTACATCATCTATGGCACGTACTCTTGCTACCAGCTTGGGGTCATCTGAATAATTGGTTGACATATTTTCAAAGGGCCAGGGCCAGGGACAGAATATCATAGCAAAGCAGTGAAAACTTTTGTCTGGGTTGACACAGAAACATTAATCAGCAATCTTTGATTACAGTGTTTCAGCTGGCCATAAATCTGCCTCAAATTATTATCATCTGATGCTGGGGGAGTGCAAGAGACAGAGTGGTTAGGAAGACTCGCTGTTGTAAAGATGTCAGTTACCTCCAGATGAATCCATAAACTGAATATAATTTAAGGCAAAATTCCAACAACTTTTTTTTTCATAGAACCTGGTAAGCTGCATCTAAAATTTACCTGGGAAAACCAAGGAAGGACCAGGAATATCCAAGATAATTTTGAGGAAAAAGGGCAAGAATTAGGGATATCAGTTTATCAGAAATCAAGCTTTATTATAAAATTGCCCAAGTGATTAGTGCAATTTGGTTTTGAAATGGAAAAACACAGCAGAGATGAAAGAAACAGAAAAGAGAGCCCAGAAATAAAATCACAGATATATGGAATTTAATATGTGACAAGGTACACTGCAGATCTGTTAGGAATACATAGGGTATTTTAAAAATGGCAATGGTAATCCATAATGAGAAAAATTCTATTTCTCTTTCCAACCTATACAAAATTAGATTTCAGGACCTTTAAAGACCTAAATGAGAGAAAGGAAATTTCAGAAAATTTGAAGAATTGGAAGGAAATGGAAGAACTGGAAGGAAATATTTTCATGACCCTGGATGCAGGAAGGGTTTCTTAAAAAAAGTGCCAGAAGCATAGCCCAAATGAGAAGTTTGATAGATTCGTCTATATGAAAACAAAAAATACTTGTGTATCAAAATACAAAAGTCAAGTTACAGGCTCAGAAAAGATGTTTGTAAAGCTTATAAAAGATAAACAATTAGTAACCAGAATATGAGAAAGCCTCTTACAAATCAGTATGAAAAATACAAATAACATAACAGAAAAAAAAATGGGATATGATCAGAGAGTTTTATAGAAGGGATGTCTAAATAACTGGTGAAGATATGAGAAAATGCTCAACCTCATTAGTAAACAGGCAAGTAAAAATTAAAAATTACAATGAGATACAAATTTCTGATCTGTCAGACTGGCAAAATTTAGGAAATCTTATAATAGCAAGAATGGGTAATAATGTGGAGCCAAGGGGAGCCATCATGTGCTGATGGAAGGTTTCATTGGTACAGTCATGGAGAGAAGGTTTGGAAACAGCTAGTAAAACTGAAAATGCACATGCCTTGTGGATACAGTGATTTCATTCCCAGGTGTGAATTCTAGAGAAACTCACATATGCCTTAGGAGACATTTACATCAGTGTGCATTACAACACTATTTGTGAGAATGATATAATTAGAAGCAACCTGAATGATCAACAGATGAATGAATGAGTAAATTGCGAAACAGTCATTCAGTGTTCTGGTTTCTGGTGATGGAAATGATTGAACTAAATCTACATGTATAACATGGAGAAATGTCAAAAACATAATGTTGAGCAAAGAAAGTAAGTAGCAGAAGGATACATAGAGTGTGATGTCATTTACATAAAGTCTAAAAACGTGTCAGTGCTACTGTGTATCAGGGGTAGCAAACTGTAGCCTGTGGGCCAAATCTGATTAAAAAATGTCTATTTTTATAAAGTTGGAACATAGCCACACCCATTTGTAATCTCTGGCTGCTTTTGTGCTCTGAAGGCAGAGGTGAATAGTTGCAACAAAGATCGTATGGTCTGCAGAATCAAAAACATAGCCTGTCTGGACTCTGATATGTATCTTTACTAGTTAGGTTCATATGTAATATTAGAGAAAAAATTTTCATTTTCCCATTGGAATGACTAGGTGGGCTTTTCAGGTCTTCTGGGGGTAGCTAAGCAGTCATTGGAGGCCCAAGATCCTTTGCTGTGGGTTCTCTGTCGTTCTTATGATTCAAGATAGCATCATCTTATGATCCAAGATGGTACCTAGGTCTCAACATCACATCCCCCTTCCAGCCAATGTGAGGACCATCACCTTTATTTTATTGACTTTCACTTTTTTAAATTTATGTTACATTACCAGTATTTTAAAAAATTATTATTTATGTATTTATTTTGGGCTGTGTCCATTCCCAGTGTTGGCACTCAGGATCATCATTGTCGCATATGGGATCTTTCCTTGTAGTGCACAAGTGTCTCTCTAGTTGTGGCATGTGGGCTTAGTTGCCCTGGGGCATGTGGGATCTTAGTTCCCTGATCAGGGATCAAACCTGCCTCCCCTGCACTGGAAGGTGGTTCTTAACCACTGGACCACCAGGGAAATCCCGGCACTTTTATTTTAAGCATGTGGCCTAGGAGGTACACACATCCCATTGATAATTTTTTCCTACAAAAAACCTAGGAAGTACAGCCTTCATCTGGGCTACCTACCATGGGCTAACCCTAAATTCCACTGCCATGAAAACATGAAGAATGGATGTGATGGAACAACTAGAAGCATCCGCAACAAGCTCACTTATAATCAAGATGTGAAAAGAAATGCAGAACACTGACTGGTTCTCCATCTTTACACAGGATGGTGGTCACTTTCAGCAGGATGAAATATAATCAGAGAGAAGTACAATAAAAAGAGGTAAGAAAAAAGGTATGTGCCCCAGAACTAGAGATTTGAGACATAGTTTTATGCTTTAAGGTCTTGGCAGCCAAGTCAAATCTATAGACCCTGCAATTATTCATTTACACATATACGTATATTAGAAGAAAGTAGAATAATAAAAAGGAAAATGTCAATGGCAGAATAAGAAAGACATGGGAAGATCACTCATTATAAGAAAGACAACAAAATATACTAAGTGAAAGGCCAATGTAAAGCACTGTGCATTTACAGAATGGATGTAAAGCACGGTGCATTTACTGGACTCACATAGCCATGGTTGATGCAGTATAGTTTTTTGAATAGTCACTTTATTATGGGTGTCTATGGATGTTGGCCACTGGAGCCATTAGGTCAAGGGCCTTGGGATGGGCTTGAAACACATCACCTAAAAATATGCCTTCGTTCTTTCATGCTTTGACATCCTGACAAAAAAGAGGGAATATTTAGGGAAGGGCTGGAAGAATTTCACAGCTGTGGGCAAACACGTGTTGTCTCTTAGAATGCTTATGTGGTCACCTGCAGAAGAAGTGGGTAACTCGTCTTGCTTGGGGCTCTGCCTAACTGATATTAGATGCCTGGTACACAAAGAGAAGAGCTGAAAGGGGCTGAGCCCCAGACCTTCAAAGGAAAACCCTCAGACAGAGGAATTGCCTGGCCCTGGTGGGTGCTAAGGGTGTACAACCCTTAAGAAAGCCATCTCACATTGTTTAGTTAAATGAAGAATGTTTTTCCTATGTGACCCAGTAATTTCATTCCTGGGCACATATCCCAAAGAAATTCTTTCACAGGTCCCTAGTGGCATGTGCAAGGAGGCTCATGGCCCCATTGTTTCACAGTGGTGAGAATTTGGAGGCAGTCCAGGCTACCATCATGAGGGGAGCCCAGATCACAAAGTGGCAGGTACTCCCTGCAGACCAGAAACACAGTGGTTAGAAACAGAGATTGTATATACCCACTGCAGTGTGAGAGGATCTTAAACAGAGCGCTCACACGAGGAGTTAAGAAAAAGGGAATGAGATCTCCAGCACAATAATTTATATCAATGAAACATGCAGGCACACAAAGCCACAGTATGCATTTTCCAGGAGCATATGCAAATTGAAGGAGGCATATTAACACATTAAAATGGGTGCTGATGAGGGGGTGAGAGAGACCAGCCCCCTCAGTAGTGACTCTGTTGAGTTTACTTGGACTGCCTTTCATTCCAATACCCTGTAGTCTTTCCAGCTCCTGCCTAGATGTGCCAGTCGGACTCTCATACCCTTACTGGATTCGGCCTCTCTCATTTTACTCTCTTGGTGTTTAACCATGGCCGTGCCCCGAAGTCCACTGTGCTTTAACATCTTGCTATTGCTCTCTCAGTTTCTGACCATACTGCTCACCTTCTGGTCTTGCTTTCATCATGCCCAGCCCAGTGATGACAGCCTGTCGTGGTCTTGCTCTATTACACGGCCATGCAGGTCAACTGGTGTGTAGAGGATGGACTTGCTTGAACTTGTGTGATGGATCAGTGGTGACCAAATACAGCTATGCTTGCTTCCATCTGTTCTCTCCCCAGACCATTTGTCTGCCCTCCACCCTCTCTTTCCCCAGGCTTATAGCTCTTGCTCTGGAGGACATGGACTCTGTCTTTAACTCAACATGGTGCCTTTGATTTTTATTTAGTACCTTGACATGTGCTGATAATATTTTAATATAAACTTCCTCTTCAACTGCAAAGGGCTAAGTAATTTTATATTTATCAAAATACGTGAGTTATTGGAGAGTGGGTGAAAGAGCCTGGCACTCTAGGCCACATATCCAATGACCCTTGTGTTGCGAGACTGGGACAGCTTTCAGGAATATCAATTAAAGGCTCAATGGCCAACGGGTTACCTGGAGGGCAGATGAAAGTGTTAGTTGATGCTTTACAACCCCAGAGACTATAGCCCAGCAGGCTCCTCTGTCCCTGGGATTCTCCAGGCAAGAATACTGGAGTGGATTGCTATTTCCTTCTCCAGGGGATCTTCCCGACCTAGGGAGGGCAGGTAGTTAGGAGATATAGACAAATGGCTGCCTTCCACCTGCCTTCAACTGAGAATCAATCATTTGGAAACACCAGTCTCTGTGGCTCTTGGCCAAGGATATTTTCCTTGTTTCTTGGACATGACACAGAGGAGGGTTGTACACACACATGTGTACGGGATGGGTGGGTGGGTGAGGGTGTGTGCAGTCTATAAACCCCAGGACCAACAGAATGCCTGGCCACATGTGTTCCTGGCACTGGCCGGGCTCTGTGGGTGATCTGGCCAGGTCTGCACAGGGCTCGGTGCCATGGCGTAGCAGCATGATACAGGGAGCGGTGAGGACTTGCATCAGTGCTTTACGACAATCTTCTGGCTGTTCTCTAGGGGAGAGAATCAGGCTGCTGGAAAATAGTTGTACTGCCACCAGAGGTCTGTATGAATAAGAATTGGCTCGGGGATGATGATGGCAGTCAATAGGTATATGGAAGCTAATTAAACACCAGCGCCTGTGGCTGGGAGCCGCTCTGGCTCAGCTGTGGTGGTGACACCACGTGGCATAATGGCTTTGCTGAAGTGTAAATAGCCTCAGCCAGGAGTAAGAAGTGGGCTAAAACTCCTCCATCAATAGGATTCCAGGGCTGTGTTTCCAGAGCCCAAGGAATTTTGACAAAGGAAATCTGACAAAGGAATCTGGGACTCCTTTGGATGCGAGAAACAGAGTGGGCAATCTATTTAGGATGTGAACATATTGTAATTCCTCTAACTTTTTGTGGCTTATGTAGAAAATAGGTCACACTATTGAGTAATCAAGATTACTTTGGAAAATTCACACTGTGTGGGCATTATAGTATTATAGAGCAGTCGACATGAAATGTTTTGAGGGAAAGCGGTAATAGCAATATATAAATGTCAGCAATAGGCCAATAGTCTACTGTTCGATGAGTCCAATAAAAGAATGGTTCTTTTAGATATTGGTGATTCTCTTAAAGCAGCCCAAGAAAAGGATATGCCAAGAAGATATGCTTTGATTCTGGTGGTGAGGTGAATTAAATCTAGGGGACAGGAACAACAGAGCATTGTAGTGAGGAGGTGGTAGAAATGGTAGAAAGTATTACAAGTTCAGGCTCTCTGGGTTCATATACAGACTCTGGCACTTAATTAGGTGATCTTAGGCAAATCACTCAGCTTCTCTCCGTTTTCTTTTCTATAGCAGACTTTATTAGTACCTTCCTCATAGGGTTGTTGAAAACATTAAATGAGATAATTCATGTAAGGCATTTAGCACAGTGGCTGAAAGAAAGTGCTAAATAAAATTTGCTATTTTAATCATATTAGTCTCATATCGTCTCGTTAAATATGTTAACACACTAGGTTTTTTTTTTTTTTTTTAATCCAGATGGACTCCAAAATGAATAAAACCCCAACCTCAGCAAGGACAAAGATAGTCTATATTATTTTTTTCCTATTTTATCTAATTTAATTTTCAAATTTAAAGTACAGTTGATTTACAAAGCTTCAGGTGTACCATAAAGTGATTCAGTTATACACATATATATATATATACACACACACACACACATGTGCTGGGCTTCCCAGGTGGTGCTAGTGGTAAAGAACCCACCTGTCAAGGCAGGAGACACAGAAGATGCGGGTTCGATCCTTGGGTCGGGAAGATCCTGTGGAGAAGGGCATGGCAACACACTCCAGTATTTTTGCCTGGAGAATCCCATGGACAGAGGAGCTTGGCAGGTTACAGTCCTTGGGGCCGCAAAGATGTGCTGGGCTTCCCAGGTGGTGCTAGTGGTAAAGAGCCCACCTGTCAAGGCAGGAGACACAGAAGATGTGGGTTCGATCCTTGGGTGGGGAAGATCCTGTGGTAGACTTGAGAGGCACCCAGCATGCGTGAGTGCGTGCTAAGTCATGTCTGTCTCTGTGCCACCCTGTGGACTGGAGCCTGCCAGGCTCCTCTGTCCATGGGATTCTCCAGGCAAGAATACTGGAGTGGGTTGCCATGCCCTCTGCCAGGGGATCTTCCAGGGATTGAACCCATGTCTCCTGTGGCTCTGCATTGCAGGCAGATTCTTTACCTCTGAGCCACTGGGGAAGTGCATGTGTATGTGCATATACATGCATATATATATATATATATATATATATAATCTTTTCCAGATTCTTTTCCATTATGGGTTATTATTAGATATTGAATATGGTTCCCTGTGCTATATGGTAGGACCTTGTTGCTTATCTCTTTAATACATAGTAGTGTCTGTCTGCTAATCCCCAATTCCTAATTTATCCTTCCCCTACCCCTTTCCCCTCGTCTGTAATAATTAACTGAGAATTATATGGTAATAAAGTCATATGGCCATATCTGTAGGCTGCACTTGAAAAAATTTACATTTTTTTTTATTTATAAGAATTTAAAAGTTTCTAGCATTTTCTAGAGTAAATGCTCCAAGAGAAGGATGATGGGGCTACAGGCAAGAAGAAACCTGTCAGAAATCAGCCAAGCAAAGGGAACATTGATTCCATCTGGGACACAGGCTATCGGAGGTGAAGCCTGTAGGGTCACTATTCTAGCATCTTCCCTGGGGCAGTGGCTTTTCTCCCCCAGCTTTAAAGAGCAGCTTTGCTGAGAGGTGGTGCCAGGCTCCATGCCCTACAACAGGTCAGTGGTGCCTTGTCTCCTCATCCAGGGCACAAAGATGGTTCCGCCATCTCTCTTGGCTTCCCCAAGAACGGCCATCCACCTACTCTCTACCCTCAGCCCATGGTTCTCTCTGACCATCTCTGAATCCTCAGTCTTCAGCTCTGAGGCTGCTCTCCCCTCCCCGCAGGCCTCCCAAGAGGTTTGGCATCAGTGAGCTTTTATAAGTCTTTATTGCAGGGCTAAGAGCCTGCTGCCCCTGATGGGTCCTTGGCTGCCAGGAGCTGACGTCTGGAGGAGGCAGTTTGTATGCTAATGTCGCTGATTGCCCGCATCTTCTGAGGATTCAGCTTTAGGCTTTCTATTTGCCCCTGGAGAGAGACTCAGGAGTTGTTATCCTGTCTACCCTCCCCCTGTGTTCCCCCTCCATCCCAGCGCCCCTCCTGGCCTTCCCAGAGAGACCCATAAAATTGTATTCAACTCATTATGTCCCAGTCAAAGCCTGATTCTTCATTTTGAGAATAATAACCAAATGTCCAGATTCAAATGTGGTATCTGAGGCTGCCTCGGGGACACTGATGAAGGCCTGAGACGAGCTGCCTGGAGGGCAGCACTTGCGACTGTTTCTAGGAGACTCTGTGAGCCGGGTGTAGGGGAAGCCCAGGCTCCCAGGGACCATTCTCTCTGTGGGGAGGGAGGCAAAGCCTCGATTTAAAAAAAAATTCCTTAATATTTCAATTTATTTGTTCCAAACTTTATTTTCGTATTATCCATATTTACTATTTTTCCAGCTTTATGGATATATAATTGACATAACATTGTATATGTTTAAGGTGTGCAAGGTGTTGATTTGCTAGACTACTATGTGGCAGAACAATTACCACATAGCTTCTTCAGCTAACATATGAATCACATCATATCCATAGCATTTCTTATTTGTGCTGAGAACATTTAAATCGATGCTCTTAGCAACTTCCAAGTATACGGAGTATTAAATAGAATCACCATGCTGTACATTAGATCTCTGGAACTTATTCATCATGTAGGGGGAAGTTTGAACTCTTTGATTACTATGTGTTCCTTCCCTCCACCATCCAGGGGCTGGTAACCACGGTTCTAGTTTCTGTTTCTCCAAGTTCCACTTTCTTTTAGATTCCACACACAAATAATATCATACAGTATTTTTTCTTTCTCTTTCTGACATATTTCATTCAGCATAATGTCCTCAGGTTCCATCCACGATGTCACAAATACCATGTCCTTCTTTCTCCTGCAAAGCCTTAATTTTGAGCTGAGTGTTTATCCCCTGTCCCTTTGCTCTGAGAATTGGAGGGCAATGCTGTTGTCAGTGGGCATATACTTTGTCCTGGTGGCTAGACTCAGAACTCCAGATGTTGTAGAATCAGATGCTTAATACTATGAGAGTCTGTTAGATTCAGCTTTGCTGTTGAACCCTCATCTGGTGGTTCATGGACTTGGAGGCATCATTGGTACTTGGGGAGCTGTAAAAAACACAGATGCTTGGGTCACGGTCCCTGAAATTTGCATTTAATTGGTCCAGGGTGGGGCCATAGCACTGGGATTTTTAAATCTAATGTGCAGCCCAAACTGTGAACCCCTACTACTACTGAGTCATAAGAGGTGGTGGTGGTGTCATTGCTAAGTCATGTCAGACTCTGGCAACCCCATGGACTGTACCCCACCAGTCTCCTCTTTCCACGGGGTTTCCCAGGCAAGAATACTGGAGTGGATTGCCATTTCCTTCTCCTGGGGATCTTCCTGACCCAGGGATTGAACTTGGGTCTCCTGCATTGCAGGCAGATTCTACAGTGACTATATAGAGAGAGTCTGTATAGTCAGGAGACTGCCAGGAGACTGCCGCATAAATCCAAACACTCCTGTATTAATTCAAAGTGGGATGGAATTGCCAATGGGGAGAGCCGTTCTACTGTCCATGAGTTCTCTCCCTGGTAGAAAAGTCAACATGGAGAGCCAAAACACTCCCGATAATGTTCGTGGCATGCCTAGGAGAGGTGGGCTTTGTGGTAGTTAAGAACCCAGGCTCTGGGGACCTCCTGGCAGTCCAGTGATTAAACTTCTCTTTCCAATGCAGGGGACATGGGTTTGGTTCTTGGTCAGGAAGCTAAGATTCCACATGCCTAATGGCCAAAAAACTAAAACATAAAGCAAACTCAATATTGTAACAAATTCAATAAAGACTCTAAACATGGTCCACATTAAAAAAAAAAATCTTTAAAAAAACAAAAAGAACCCAGGCTCTGGAATCACATGAACTTGGTTTATGTCCTGGTTCCCCTGCTTTGGGCTGTGTGGCAGGGAGCAAGTCACTTAACCTTTCTAAGCTTCATCATCTATAAGAAGGGGATAGGAATATTTAGCTACCCCCAAAGAGCTGCTGTGGGGATTCAGGAACTAGTAGAATGGATGTAAAGGGGCTGATAGAATGTGCTTGTAGTGACTGAGATTCACTTTACAAGGTAGTTATTATTATCACAGTAAAACCTGGTGTCTAGGAGCCTGGGTGGGCTGGTGTTCAAGTCTTTCCTATGGAGTAGTAATTAATAATGCTTCCTAGTAAGGCACTTATTATTTGCTGAGCAGGATTCTAAGCCCTTTGCCTGTATTAACTGAGGCACAGAGAGGCTAAGAAGCATGCCCAGGGCCCACAGCTAATGAATGGGGTTGGGGTGGGGAGGGAAGAGTTGAAAACAGCCAGACTGATTCCAGGGCTTATCCCTGACAACCATACTCTGCAGCATCTCCAGCTACATGTGGACCAGAACACCTAGTCATGATCACAGCCCCTCCTCCCTGGTCAGTGCCGGCAGAAGTACTGAAGGAGGGAGGTGTCCACAGAAATATGTTCCTGCATGGAGAAACCAGAAAATGAGCATGGCTTTGATGGCAGCATTCTGCCAAGCCATTGATTAGATCACAGCCTTTGTTAGCTGCATGGATATCCTGAGGACTGCTCTGGTCACCTTGATGAGACCTGGTTGGTTTCCAGTCTCCAAGCTGTTGCTCCAGGTGTGTGCATTTATATAAGCTGATGGATAGGCTCATCCTCTTTCTGGCAACCTTCATGTGGCAACCTGACTTAGCAGACTTTTTGACACTGATAATTTTAATGCTAATAATCAGCTCTGCAGAAGATGGTTCCTGATTCTCCATGCTGTTTGCCCACTGTGATCAGCCCGCTGGGGCGTGTTAATTTTAGGACCTCTTGAATGCTCACCACCTCTGAAGTGTACTGAGAAATAGTTTACATACATCCCATCTTGTTTATACGGACATGTTTGAAAGTAAATAACCTTATACACGTTATAACACTCTCCTGGGAGGGAGGTCTTTTCCTTGAACTTGTTCCCAAATATTTTTATAGACACATAGGCAAACAGAAAAGTCTTCCCAGGAGGCTCAGTGGTAAAGAATCCACCTGCCAATGTAGGAGACGCAGGATACATGAGTTCGATCTCTGGGTTGGGAAGATCTCCTAGAGGAGGACATGGCAACCCACTTCAGTGTTCTTGCCTGGTAAATCCCATGGACAGAAGAGCCTGGTGGGCTACAGTCCACAGAGTCACAAAGAGTTGGACATGACTGAACACTCACACATGTATGCAAATGGGAGCCCTGTTTGGGGCTCTGCAGACAAGTGTGGATAAATGAGATCCCTATAGGAGAGCTCTAGGTCATCCACTTTATCAGAAAGGCCTGGAGCCTTTTTGCTGTACACGGGGCGTTTCACATTAATGGTCCAAGTTTGGTTCTACCAGGGCTGGCAGAGAAGAT
The DNA here is from genome assembly GCA_007570785.1 of Antilocapra americana. Taxonomy (NCBI): domain Eukaryota; kingdom Metazoa; phylum Chordata; class Mammalia; order Artiodactyla; family Antilocapridae; genus Antilocapra; species Antilocapra americana. The sequence continues at coordinate 1,139,451 of ML662453.1, forward strand.
CAGGAAGATTCTTCATGCCAACCCTCAACCCTGTCCTCAGATCTCCCCTCCCTGCTCCTTAGGACTCTTTGCAGAAGAGGGTGAATGAGGAGGGCAGGACAGAAGGATGCCTCTGCTGCTCTTGGGCAGAAGGAAGGGACCATGAGGAGAACTGAGCATACGCCTGCCTCTTGTCCCTTTCCCATCCACGTCCTGCACGTGGCTTTATCACTGCATCTGCCAGCAAACATTCTAACTGAAAACTGTCTCTTTCAAAAGAGACAGAATTTCATAGAAAATTCTAGAATTTCATAGAAAATTCCATAGACACCTAGGATGGGTTAGGTGCTGTCTTTCTCCTTGACTTCTGTCCTACTGTCTCTTGCCTTTGTCTGTCATTATGGTTGTCCCAGCTGCTCCTTCCCAGTCCTCTGAGAGCTGAAGTCCAACCCTTCATCCAAGGCACACTTGTAGGTAGCACAGAAGGACCAAATATTTCCATAAGCCCATCATGCACCCTTATGCATTATATTTCTCCATAAACTGATTATAGCTGACAAAACCAAATCTGCAAGAGGTCTAAACATTTCTCCAAGGCAAACAAGCTATTTTCAGTAGAACCTGCATTCAAAGCCAGGTCTTTGGGTTTCACATCTGATGCTCTTTTCCATTTATCACGTGGTGTCTGAGTTCTGGCTACTGATGCTAAATGTGTTGTTGTTCAGTTGTTAAGTCATGTCTGAATCTTTGCGATTGCATGGTCTGCAGCAGGCCAGGCTTCCCTATCCTTCACTATCTCCTGGGGTTTGCTCAAATTCAGGTCTGTTGAGTCGGTGTTAAACATTAGAGGGTCCTTAATGGAGGCTTTCTGGTCTTCCCCCCCTTTCTACCTGTGGCCACCTCTGTGTCTCCCCTACTCCTGTTAACATCCTTTCCCCTTGTGACCCAAGGAGAAGGGAACCAGCGGGGAAAGCATGGGGAAAGTTTGCTGTCCATCAGAGCTGGGGACCCTGGCTGGGACACCCATGGGGCCAGGTTGTAATTGGCTGGGAATCTAGCATTGCCCACTCCAGCCAGCATGTTTTCCTGTCTGCCTCCTTTAGCTTTGCAGGGAATTCCAGGAGCTCCAAGTAACAAATGACAGCAAATTAGGAGCTGAGTAACATAGCAACTGCAAATGTTATCAGTCAGGTGACCCTCAGCGGCTGGCTGCCATTTAGGGGAGATTATTGTTTATCCAAGTAAATACCAAGCCCTCACCATGATGGTTTGTGTGGCAGAGAATGAAGAATCTCTATCATTCCTTCCTAGGAGCACTCAGAGCCGTGGAGGTTAGGGATTTTTACTCCTTTATTAAAAATTCAGGTGCTTTTGAGTATGTGTGTGTATGTGTGTTTATTAGTTAGTGCTGACTTTTGTTGGTGCAAGTCCTTTGTTCTTTTGTGAGGAAGCTGGTGGAGCAGAATTAGCACAGAACTTAGAGCAGACTTTTGTTTTCATTCTAGTTCTGAGAAAGCTGTGTGACCTGGGACAAGTAACTTAGCCTCTCTGGGCTTTAGTGTGGGGATTGGAGTAAGAATGAAGGGCAGTGGATTAGTCTGCTCAGGCTGTCGTAACAAAAATACCATACACTGGGTGGCTTTAACAACAGAATTTTATTTTCTTGCATTTCTGGAGACTAGAAGTCCAAGGTCAAGGCTTGGTTTTTCCTGAGGCCTTTCTTCTGGCTTGCAGATGGCTCCTTCTCACTGTGCCCTCATGAGGCCTTTCTCTTGTGCGCATATGTGGTGTCTCTTCCTTGTCTTATAAGGACACTCATGGAATCATATTGAACCTCATCCAATCTTAGTTACTTCCTTAAGGGCTTTGTCCCCAAATATAGTCACATTGGGGGTTTGGGTTTCAACATATAAATTTTGGGAGACATAGTTCAGCCCATAGTAGACGGTTAGTGACTCTTTCCCTCTTAGACTTCAGATCCCTTTTCTGAGGGCTTGCAAAGCTCTCTTTAACTAATTCCAGAAAACTGAAACAGGAACCAGTGACTTCATTCTGTTCCTCAAGGGCTCAGCACCCGTCTCGGCTCTGTCTCCTGAGCTGGGGCCCCTCTGAGTCTAGGACAGGTGGCCCAGCAGGCTGTAGGATCCCTCCCCGCAGTGTTGCTTGCTCTGTGCTTGTCACCCTGCCAGGACCCTGCCCTAGAGTCCTCTGGTGCCCACCCCCCTGCTGTCATTGTCATGTGAGTCCGACACTCACACTCAGAGCCCGCTCTCCCAGGTCAGGGGTAGGCTCCTCCCACTGCTCGTCACTTTCTAGGTGGCAATTTTCTGTCCTGGCCTCCCCTCATCTGTGCAGAGCTTGAGCCATGAACACCCTCTTTTATGGACAGTTTTCAAAGCTGGCATCTGACCAGAAAGGGCTGGGATCAGGGAATCTCCTGCCATCTTTGGGCAGGGCGATGGCAGGAAGATCTCATTAACACCTTTCCACAAAGGGAAAAAATAATATTTCAGCGTGTTCCCTTTGTGTCTTCAAGCGGTGATAAGGTGCCACCAAAGTGCCAGTCTGAGCTGCGTTCAAATGAAGGATTATTCTGATAAGATGGAGAGGGGAGATGCTCGAGGGAGGAGGCCCCTCTGGAGGGGGGCGAGGCTGGCTTAAGGTTATTAAACAGGAAATGCCTGGCCGCGGTGGATCAAGGGGAAATTACACATTCTGTCACATTTGCTTATTGAATCCCAGTTCTATTGCAGCTCGAAAGGGGGGAAAATAACGCCACCCCCATCAACCTCCTTGTAGCTCTTATTAGATTTTGCAACCTTTCAATATTAAAATGCTAGTGCCGGTGGCAAAATTCCTTGTCAGTTTTTAATATCAGTAAGGGATTGTGGTATTAGGCTTAAGGGGGCTGGAAATGGGAGGGAGAGGGGGTACAGACCGCCCGCAGAGTCCCCTGTGTCCAGGGCCGCAGCTGTCTTTGCTTCTCTGAGCGCCTTGCAAGCCTAGTAGATCCCGTCCTCACACTTAGAGAGGAGGCTGTGGAGATGAGGGTGACCATCTCAGGGGGGACCACATGCCCCTCTGAATATCACAGTCAGAGTCACTGAGCCCCACGCTCAGGTTTACCCTCCCCTCAAACTTTATCGTTAGGTCCTGCTCTAACAAAAGACCGCAGACTGAGGGGGGCGGTTAAACGACGGGAGATTATTGTCGCATGGTTTTGGAGGCCAGACATCCAGAATCCAGGTGCTGGCAGGGCCACCCTCTCTCTGAAACCTGTAGGGGAGGATCTTTACTGGACTTCTGTAGCTTCTGGTGTTTGTGGCATCCCTTGGCCTGTTGAGGTATCACTGTAATCGCTCTTCTATCATCACATACCTGTTTTCTGCCTCTGTGTCACTCCTTTCCTCCTCTTAAAGTGACATCAGTTGTATCAGACTACAGACCACCTGACTCCAGTATCACCTAATCTCAGTTAATCACACCAGAAATGGAATTATTTTGTTAAATACTATTATTTATTTTTGGCAGTGCTGGGTCTTTGTGGCTATGTGGGCTTTTCTCTAGCTGCGGCTCACAGGCTCGGTAGTTGCTGCTCCCAGTTTCTGGAGCCCAAGCTCAGCAGTTGTGGTACAAGGGGTTAGCTGCTCTGCAGCACTGGGGTACGTCCTGGACCAGGGATTGAACGTGCGTCTCCTGCATTGTCAGGTGGATTCTTACCATTGGACCACCCGGGAAACCTCGGTTTATTTTTAAATAGGGTCGCATTCCGAGGTCCTGGGGCTTCCCTGGTGGCTCAGACGGTAAAGAATGCACCTGCAGTGCAGGAGACCTGAATTTGATCCCTGAGTTGGGAAGATCCCCTGGAGAAGAGAATGGCTTCCCACTCCAGTATTGTTGCCTGGAGAATTCCATGGACAGAGGAGCCTGACGGGCTACAGTCCGTGGGGTTGCAAAGAGGTGGACATGACTGAGCGACTTTCACTTACTCTCTCACTCTGAGGTCCTGGGGGTTGGGATTTCAACATACCTTTTCTGGAGATGCAGCTGACTCCCTAACAGATGTCTTTGGATTCCCTGCCAAACTTACCCTGAGACAAGTAGTATTTTGGCACAAGTAATTTGTCTGGGGAAAGACCCAAGGAGGCAGTTGAGGGAGAAGCGGCAGTAAAGAGTGATTTAATGAGTGGGTTGTCACTGTGGGCAGCTGAGTCTCAGTCCCTATAGAATTCTCCTAGAGACCATGGAAACATTCTGTGGAATTGTTCCCAGCAGCAGGGGAGTGGGGTGTCTATTCCTCAGAAGAGGATCACTCGGAAAGCACGAACCCCTGGCATGCACCTGTCTCTGAAGGGGCCAAGGAAGCTCCCACAGGGTATTCTCAGCAGGAAGGTGTAGGAGGCCTGAGTTGCCTAGGAACTGGCTCCAGGGGCTCCCATGCGTGCATGCTCAGTTGCTTCAGTCGTGTCTGTATAGTCTGGACAAAGGTCCATATTGTCAAGGCTATGGTGTTCCCACTGGTCAGGCATGGTTGTGAGAGCTGGACTGTAAAGAAGGCAGAATGCCAAAGAACTGATATCTTCGAACTATAGTGCTGGAGAAGACTCCTGAAAGTCCCTTGGACAGCAAGGAGATCAAATTGGTCAATCTTAAAGGAGATCAACCCTGAATATTCACTGGAAGGACTGATGCTAAAGCTGAAGCTCCGATATTTTGGTCACCTGATGCAAATAGACAACTCATTGGAAAAGTCCCTGATGCTGGAAAAAGATTGAGGACAGAAAGAGGAGAGGGTGTCGGAGGATGAGATGGCTGGATGGCATCACCGATGCAATGAACATGAACTTGGGCCAACTCTGGGAGATGGTGAAAGACAGGGAGGCCTGGCGTGCTACAGTCCATGGGGTCTCAAAGAGTCAAACATGACTGGGCGACTGAACAGTAACAACAGTATTTGTATATAACTGGCACACATTCTCCTGTATACTTTATCTCTTGATTACTTATAATAATACCTCTTACAATGTACAAGCTATTTAAATGGTTGCCTCTTTGTGGCAGATTCAAGTTTTGCTTTTTGGAACTTTCTAGAACATTTTTTCTGACTATTTTCCATCTGTGGTTAATTGAATTCACAGATGCAGAACTCACAGATATGGAGGGCTGACTGCATTGTATTTTTACATTTTGTCTTATTTTTATTTATTTATTTTGCTTCACTGCATGCTTGTGAGAATCTTAAGTTCCCTGACCAGGGATTGAACCCAGGGCACGGTGGTGAAAGTGCCAAGTCCCAACCACTAGACTGCTAGAGAATTCGTTTTATTTTATTTTGGTTTTTTAACCTCTTGTGCCTCAAGTTCCTCTTTGTCGAAAAGAGGAGAATAACCTACCAAAAAACACTCTCCCTCAGGAAAGTGGTCTTTCCCTGGCATGTTCATGTAAAGCCAAGTTATTGCAAAGTTGAGAGCGGGATAGAAAATTAATTGACCTAATTTGGAAGAAGGCTGTGGCAGATGAGTGATCCAGGTGGCATGGCGTGTCTACCTTGAATATATTTGGTTTTGAGGCAGGTAGAGGGAGATCTGGGTGGGTCAGGGAGGAGGTGCTGGCTTCCCGTGAGCAGGGGGCCTGTCTGTCAAATCTGCTCATCTCCTGCCTTCCTGAACACTCCATGCTCTACCTGCCACCTCTGCCCTGGGGAGGGCTCCGGGGGCCTCCCCCCCAACCCCTGCTGGGAAATGTACACACAGCACGTCAGTCACCCCCTTCTTTCCATCCTCAGCAAGGCCACAGTCTCATCATCAGAACAATCTCTATGAGCTCCGTGCTAAGCTTGAGAGGGGGCTGATGGAGGGGAGGGTCCTTAGGGGAGTGGAGTTTGTGAGATGGGAGTAGGAGTAAGTAGGGATGAGCCAGGTACCGCTCCTTTTTCTCCTTTCTGAGAAATGGGGAGATCATGTGGACAGCTGTCTGCTGGGACCTCATCATTTCGTGCAGACCTACTGTTTTTCAGTGCCACTGGAGGCTCATCCATCTGAATTAGTCCAAATTGATAAACGATTCACATCAGGTCTTTTTTTGATACATAATTTTTGCTTTACCGTCAGGTTGAGAAACTGTGCTTGGGGGACAGATGTGCAATGTTGTCCCCCTGGTTTATTTATTTATTTGTGGTTGCACTGGGTCTTCGTTGCTCTGAGAGCCTTCTCCAGTTGCGACAAGTGGGGGTTACTCTTGGTTGCAACGTGCTGGCTTCTCATTGCAGTGGCTTCTGTGGTTGCAGAGCACAGGCTCTAGGTGGGTGGGCTCAGAAGTTGTGGTGCATGAGCTTAATTGTCCTATGGCATATGAGATCTTCCTGGAAGAGGGTTGGAACTTGTGTCTGTTGCATTGGCAGGTGAATTCTTTACCACTAAGCCACAGGGGAAGCCCTCGATTTCTTTCTTTTTAAATTGAAGTAGGGACTTCTCTGGTGGTCCAGTGGTTGACTGCACTTCCACTGCAGGGGACGAGGGTTTAATTGCAGGGAGATTTAGATTCCATATGTCATATGGTGCGGTCAAAAATAAAAATATATTTAAAATGGAGAACCGACAAAGTCCTACTGTATAGCACAGGGAACTCTGCTTGACGATATGTGGCAGCCTAGATGGGAGGGGAGTTTGAGGGAGAATAAGTGAAGTCGCTCAGTCGTGTCCGACTCTTTGAAACCCTATGGACTGTAGCCCACCAGGCTCCTCTGTCCTTGGGATTTTCCAGCCAAGAATACTGGTGTGGGTTGCCATTTCCTTCTCCAGGGGATCTTACTGACCCAGGGATTGATTCCGGGTCTCCTGTATTGCAGGCAGACTCTTGATCATCTGAGCTACCTAGATACATGTATATATATGTATCCCTTTGCTGTCCACTTGAAACTATCATGACATTGTTAACTGTCTGTGTACTTCAATAGAAAATAAAAAGTGGTCTAAAAAATAAATTGAAGTATAGTTGGGTGACCATATTATATTAGTTTCAGGTGTATAACATAGTGATTCAATATTTTTATACATTATAGTTCATTTAACGTATTACAAAATAATGGCTATTTTCCCTTCATATACCCTTAATATACCTTTGCTTATTTGTTTTGTATGTAATAGTTTGTGTCTCACCGTCCCAGTTTCTTACTGAACAAATTGCTCACAGGTGAGTGGGGCTCAGTTAAGGGCTGAGCAGAGTTCACTCACTTGTTACCATGTGAGACGCCCCTCCATGGAGTTTGGACCTACATCCTTAGCCTCCTGGGGATGTCTGTCCGGCCTGGGGCAGGCAGGTCAACTGTGGCCTGTCTGAAGGTTATTTGCGCACATGTCTGCCTCTCCACTAGCTGGTCCTCAGGGGCTGGACCTGTGCTTCCTGATGTCCCAGGAATCCTGCACGGCATCTGGCCATGTCAGCGGTTCCTGAATGTTCAGTGAGTCAAACCCTGCCTCTTGGCTCTGGAAACTGGAGGCCCCATTGAGAACCTGGGGGGAAGCCAGGTTGACAGCTGAGCAGCTCTCTCCCAGGAGCAGCCTTATAAATCTGCTCTCATTAGCAAGAGGCCCTGGGGGGAGGGAGCAGGAGTGAGTGGGTGTCTGTGTGTCGGAGTGCTGGGGAGTGCTCCGCCGTTAACCTGCCAGCGTCCCCTCTGATCTAGGATGCTGTGTCACCTCTGCTTCTGGGCTGGTTGGGTCAGCCCAGGGGTGGCTTCTCAGGATCCTGCTGAAATCCTGACTCAGAACCCCAGTGTCCTGTGAACCTACACAGTGCCCTGTCCAGAAGGTCACACTTCCTCTGCTTACTTCTGTTTTTCAGGAGCACTAACTGGCCTGTGCCTTTTTGCATCAGGGATGGAGGAAGAGCTGAAAAGTTCTGCTCATCTTTGGTGATGGCTTTTCCTTGTTCTGAGCGCTCTATGGAGTCATGGCTGGTAGCTTCAGCTGCAGTTAACACTGGTCCTTGGCCTTTAGGCCAAAAGACTTTTCTGCCAGATAAGTGGGAAATTAAAAACAAAACAGCTGCCTCTCCATCCCACCCATGAAACACAACTTCTTGCCCTAGACCCAGCATTCAGCAGCTTGCAGGACTGAGGTCTCCAACATGGGATCCTCCCTTCCCATCCATGCAGCCAGCTCTCACATGTGTCCACTCCCAGCATGAGGCAGCCAGAGGGACAGGATGGCTTCCACTGTGGCTCTCGGAGACTCAGAGCCCACACCAGTGCCCACCAACAGCACCCATGGTAAAACATGCTTACTTCCTCCTCCCCATTTCCTAATTTTCTATTAAACTTGTATACCACTAAGATAATAAAATATATTTCCTTTGTTGACAGCCAGGTAACACTAGTTTGGGTATGAGAGGCAATGAGGGGACACAATAAAGAGCAGAGATGAAAAGAAAAAGCAAATGAAGGGCTGGGTGCTGATCTCAGGTAGGGGAGGCTAGTAAGTGCTCTGCTAGAGCCTGCGCTTTGACTAGCGTTGTTAGCATCATTGCTGTGGTCCTTGCTTCAAAGCATAAAACACTTCACACCCCCATACTCATCCTTTGAAGAGTTTTGTTAACTGGAAAGGCAGATCTCAGCTCTTTCTCTTGAAGCCCAGACCTACCTGAATGCTCTGATTGGCTCCATCTGCAGCTGCTGAACAGGTGACGAGATGCGGAGGTAAATGATATGCAAAGCCCATGGGGGCCTGTCCATGGACTCCATGGCTGTGGAAACACTAGACTTCTTGCCGAGGAACCTTGACTTTTTGTACCATCACTGCCCAGTTTGTTTTGAAGACAGCTTTGTTTGCTGTCACTTGGAGAATAGCATTTTTTTTCTTCCAGTTTTACTGGGATATCATTGACATGTTGTGTCACTTAGTCGCTATGTTGTGTCCAACTCTTTTGCGACCCCATGGACTGTAGCCCACCAAGCTCTTTTGTCTATGGGATTTTCCAGGCAAGACTACTGGAGCAAGTTGTCATTTCTTTCTCCAGGGGATCCAGGGGATCTTCCTGACCCAGGGATTGAACCTGAGTCTCCTGTACACAGCACTGTATAAGTTTAAGGTGTACAGAATAATGACTTGACTTACATACATTAGATGGTTAGATAGCATCACTGACTCAATGCACATAATCTGAGCAAAGTTTGGCAGGCAGTAAAGGACAAGGAAGCCTGGCATGCTGCAGTCCATGGGGTCGCAAAGAGTCAGACATGACTGAGTGACTGAAAAATAACAATGTTGTGAAATGATGACCACAATATGCTTAGTGAACATCCATCATCTCATATAGATGCAAAAGTGAAAGAAATAGGAATAATTAGTCCTCATGATGAGAAATCTTAGGATTTATTCCCTTAACAACTTTCATATATAATGTGCAGCAGTGTTAACTATATTTACCATGTTGTATATTACAGCCCTAATACTCATTTATCTTTTTTCGTTGAAATATAATTGCTTTACAGTGTTGTTCATTTCTGTTGCACAACAAAGTAAATCAGCTATATGTATACATATATCCTCTCCCTCACTTACTTATCTTAAAATTGGAAGCTTGTACCTTTTTACTACCTTCATCCAATCGCCCTCCCCTGCCTCTGTAACCACAAATCTGATCTCTTTTTTCTGTGAGTTTGCTTGTTTTTGAAGTATAATTGACCTGTGACACTATGTTAGTTCCTGGTACAGAATATAGTGATTCAGTGTATCTATACATTTCAAAATGATCACCATGATAAATCTAATTACTATGAGAATAGCGTTTTTAATACTAAAAATATGCAAACAGTTTGTTTCTGCTGGGACCTGAAAGGCACAGAGGAGTTACAGAGAAGGGTCCTCACTAAAGACCTGGATTTTAATCTTTCTTTTTTTTTTTTTTAAAATTTTCTTTATTTTATTGTGTTGGTTTTGCCATACATTGACATGAATCTGCCATGGGTTTACATATGCTCCCCCTCCAGAACCCCCCTCCCTCCTCCCTCCCAATTCCCTCCTCCTGGGTCATCCTGGTGCACCAGCCCCAAGCATCAAACCTGGGCTGGCGATTGATTTCACATATGATAATTAACATGTTTCAATGCCATTCTTCCATATCATCCCACCCTTGCCCTCTTCCACAGAGTCTGTGAGACTGTTGTATACATCTGCGTTTCTTTTGCTGTCTCGCATGCAGGGTTCTCGTTACCATCTTTCTAAATTCCATATATATGCGTTAGTATATTGTATTTTTGTTTTTCCTTCTGGCTTACTTCACTCTGGATAATAGGCTCCAGTTTCGTCCACCTGAGTAGAACTGATTCAAATGAATTTTTTTTTAATGCTGAGTAATATTCCATTGTGTATATGTACCACAGCTTTCTTATCCATTCGTCAGTTGATGGGCATCTAGGTTGCTTCCATGTCCTGGCTATTGTAAACAATGCAGTGATGAACATTGGGGTACACGTGGCTCTTTCAATTCTGGTTTCCTCAGTGTGTATGCCCAGCAGTGGGATTGCTGGGTCATATGGCAGGTCTATTTGCAGTTTTTTAAGGAATCTCCATACTGTTTTCCATAGTGGCTGTACTAGTTTGCATTCCCACCAACAGTGTAAGAGAGTTCCCTTTTCTCCACATCCTCTCCAGCATTTATTGCTTGTAGACTTTTGGATGGCAGCCATTCTGACTGGTGTAAAGTGGTACCTCATTGTGGTTTTGATTTGCATTTCTCTGATCATGAGTGATGTTGAGCATCTTTTCATGTGTTTGTTAGCCATTTTTATGCTTTCTTTGGAGAAATGTCTGTTAAGTTCTTTGGCCCACTTTTTGATTGGGTCGTTTATTTTTCTAGAATGGAGCTGCAGGAGTTGCTTGTATATTTTTGAGAGGATTTTAATCTTTCTGAACTACTGGCATCAAGTCATGTAAGAGTCAATTTCAAACTCAGCCCCCACCTATCTGTGTGAAGTTGATACATTACAGATCTTACATAAGCCTTAGTTTCTTTTTCTGTAAGAAACATGAGAATAATAATAGTTTGTTATGAAGATGAAAAAAGATGATATTTGGAAAAAAATGCCTTCCACAGTGCTTAGCACATGGAAAGCTCTCAGAATGTTAGCTTGTGAATTGACGCAAGTCCTTATATCTCTGCTTGTAAGACATGAGGAAAGCAGTATCTGCCATAGAGAGCTGTTTGTACTAAGTGAACTAATGAAGTGAAATAAGGCATGAAATGAAGTCAATGATAAAATATCTAAAGTATCAGCCTTCACCCAGTGAATGGTGCAGCTTGCCCCCAAGATCCAGAGCATGAATTATCGGAATGGAATAGAAATGTACTGTTTGATCAAGACTCTCATACATTTTCCTAGAAAAACAGAACTCTTTGTCAATATAACTACTGGTTCTTAATTATGAGATAAAACAAGGGGAACAATATAGAATAATATTAAGAGAAATAAAAACATCTGTTGTCAAATTAAGTACCTTTTCATTGCATCTTCTTAGGCCATTAATTATCACTTTAACCTCCTCCTCGGTCTCCCTGCTCAGCTACAAGGAGAATACTTAACTTTCTTTTGGTGGTTCAAGTGTCAAAAATGTCCTCAGCCTGGTGCAGAGTTTTTCAGAAAATCACTTCTAGCTCTTTTCCTGCTGATCCATCTAATAACCCTACTTAAGTTTTATCAGAGGAGGCAAAGTGTTAAGTGTTTCATTGCTTCTCTAATTAGTTCTAGAGGATAATAACAGCTCCTTCACAAAAATAAACCATTTTTCAAAAATAATATAAGTTTTGCTTCTAGAATGTCTTCCTATTTCTCTTTCCTCCAGCTCACTGTCTAATTTAGAGTGGTGCTAGAATATAATGTAATAATAGCAACCAAACATTTGGTGAGCACTCATTTATTGGCAGTTAGTTTTCTAAGCATTTTACATTTTAAATCTTATTTAATTATAAAAATCTTGTGAGGTAGGTTGCTACTACTCCCCCTTTAAAGATGAGGGCTTATTGTTGTTGAGTCACTAAGTCCTGTCTGACTCTTGTGATTCTGTGGACTGTGGCCTGCCAGACTCGTCTGTCTAAGGGATTTCTCAGGCAATAATACTGGAGTGGGATGTCATTTCATTTTCCATAAAGATAAGGATACTGAGGCTTAAAGAGTTGAAGTAGCTTGTTCAAGGATCTTACAGAGCCCGGATTTATCTATTAATATTATTTGTTTTTTTTTAAACTTTTAATTTTCTATTGGAGTGTAGCTAAGTAACAGTGTTGTGATGTTTAAGGTGGACAGCAAAGGGACGCAGCTATACATATACTCATATCCATTCTCCCCCAAACTCCCGTCCCATCCAGGCTGCCACATAACATTGGGCAGAATTTCCTGTGCTATATAGTAGGAATTTTTTCCTTATCCATTTAATATCTAGCAGTGTGTACATGTTGATCCCAAACTCCCTAACTCTCCCTTGGCCCATTCCTCTCCCCTGGCAACCATGTGTTTGTTCTCTAAGTCTGTGACTCTCTTTCTGTTTTGTAAATAAGTTCATTTGTATCATTTCTTATTAGATTCCGCATATAAGGGATATCACAGGAGATTTCTCCTTCTCTGTCTGACTTACTTCACTCAGTATGACAATCTCTAGGTTCAACCATGTTGCTGTAAATGGCATTATTTCATTCTTTTTAACGGCTGAGTAATATTTCATTGTGTATATGTACCACATCTTCTTTATCCATTCCTCTGCTGATGGACGTTTAGGTTGCTTCCATGTCTTGACTATTGTAAACAGTGTTGCAATGAATACTGGTATGCATGTATCGATTTAAACCTTCTTTTTCTCTGGGTATATGCCCAGGAGTGGGATTGCAAGGTCATACGTAGATCTATTTTCAGTTTTTTAAAGGAACCTCCATTGTGTTCTCCAAGGTGAGAGCCAGGATTTAAATGTGGGTAGCGTCAATCAGAACTTGTCTTTAATCACTGGGCAATGATGTCAGGCACTGTGCATGACTCCAGACATAAACAGAAAATGTTATAGCCTGCCAGTGAGGATGCCTAGAACCTTATAGCTGAGAAATGGCAACCAAGAGCATGCCCACTGCTGCCTCCCAAAGTCAAGGCCAATGAGGGATGCTTGCGTTTGTAAGTGGCTTTCCCAGTCTGTACCCATGCTCTATCTCTGAGCTCTACCCACTTCCCCGGCGCCCCACCCACCAACCTCTGTTCCCTTGGTTTCTCCCACACCACTGGCTTCTCTTGGTTCGTCCCACACACTCCAAACAGAGGAAAAAAAAAATCCCTCAAAGGAAGAGTTTTTGAGCTTATGACAAACCTTCCCCAGGCAACTCTTTTTCTTTTTCTTTACCAGAATGTCTTCTACATTAATGGAAAATTTGGAAAATCATGTCTCTGCTAATTTTAAAAAGGTTTTTGATTTTTTAAAAAGTGTTTGTCCCAGAGGCTTATGAAAGAAATCCATTTTTTTTCTCTTTCAGAATAGTTTACATATGAGAATGATACAGAAGAGCTTGAAAACAGTCATTCCACGCACACTAATTAAGAGATTTGTTTGTTTTCAAATAGCAGAAATCAATTCCGGCTAGTTTAAGCAAAAGGGGAATTTGGGGGAGGGATAATGGGAAATCTCATGGCTCAAAGAAATGTGTTAAATAACCAAGACCAGAAAAGGGGAAAAAACTGGGGGTTGTCTGGAGTTCCCATGAGGGTCCCGGGAGCTCCTCCCTCCCTCTGGTCACTGCTATTGTGCAAATTTGTCCTTGATTTTCCCAGCTGGGACTCTGATTACCACATAAGATGAATCCCCAGTTGGAAGACAATGTGATGGCCCCAGTTTACTTCGGGGTCTACAAATGGATGCGTCAGCCATGGCAAGGTGCAGGGTCAAAATTCCACATTCCAGGCCGATACCCAGACTGGGGAGCATAGCTGTGAGAGGGTCACCGCCCCTTTGTGTTTGCAGCTCTTGGTTTCTTTACTTCACCTTCAGGATGAATCACATAGCCCAGGACATCCAACCTATTGGAGAGCTTATCCTGGGAAGAAGAGACGGAGAAGCTCATCGGTGCTATAGAAAGCCTTTACTCTCTTCTTTTTTACTACCCCTACCCAGGGAGGGGCTTCCCAGGTGGTGCTAGTGGTAAAGAACCCACCCGCCAGTGCAGGAGACAGAAGAGATTGGGGTTTGATCCCTGTGTTGGGAAGATCCCCTGGAAGAGGGCATGGAACCCACTCCAGTATTCTTGCCTGGAGAATCCCAAGAGGAGGCTGTCTGGCTACAGTCCATGAGGTCGCAAAGATTTGGACATGACTAAGCGATTTAGCACACTCGCACCCTAGGGAGAGCTTGACAGTCCAAAATCCCAAGTGTTCAGAGCAAGCAGTATTGGCCGCTGAATGTGTCCAGGGTGTCTTCAGGTATGATAGTTTGGTAACAAGCTAACTGGGACCAGGTCTGCCTTCCCTCATCAGCAGAAGGAGCTGTGAGCACTCAACTTCCCCAGCCTCCATATTCTCCAGGTGACCCGCAGCCAGCATTCCCAGCGACTCCTGTGAATAGCTGGTACCCAAATTGAGAGCATTGGGCACCCACATTCAGGCAGGTTCTAACTTACTTTCAAGGACACTGTCATGTTTGCCCCATAAAAGGAGAACCTCAGGGTGTGGGTTCGTCTGCTGACACACAGTCCCGCCCTGTACCAGTCTGCAGCCCAGCCCCACCATTGCCTCTGCACGATGCCCAGAGAAGCCAGGACCCTGGTGCAAGGCCAGCCCCTTCCACCATCGCTCCAGGTGGCACCAGGCAAGGCTGGCTGGTGCTTACCTCAAGCCTTTGGCTCAATCCTAATTCCAAGGTAGTGTGTTTAACTTAGCCCAAGCCTGAAATGTGGGGAGATTATTAAGGGACAGGGGCATCAGTAATTCTAAGAGACAGCAACTCTCAATGCTGGGTGAGTCAAAGCCCTGAATCCATTAAGACTTTAGGAGGTGATGCAAATGGATGGATCCAGGATCCAGGAGCGAGGCTGAAGGCTTCCACAGGGAGCTTCTTGCCTTAGCCGTGACAGTAAACTTAGCACTGGAGCTGTGCCTGTGTGCTTAGTCTCTCGGTCGTGTCTGACTCTCTGTGACCCTTTGGACCGTAGCTCGCCAGGCTCCTCTGTCCATGGGAGTTTTTAGGCAAGAATACTGGAGTGAGTTGCCACTTCCTCCTCCAGGGGATCTTCCCAACCCAGGGACTGAACCTGAGTCTCCTTCATTGGAGGTGGATTCTTTACCACTGAACCATCCAGGAAGCAAACGCTTAAGTCAGTCGACCATAATTTCCTCATTATGTAAATTCTTCATATACAGAGATGTAATGATGTTCACCCCATTTTGGAGACGTTTTAGGAGATGAAAAACAGAAGTAAGAAGTGCTGTGAATTTGGGGCTTTTGTTGGCCTGGGGAAACTGAGTCACAGAGCTTTTCCCCAGCTGTCTCTGAATGTGGACGAATGGATTCAGGCCTTGGAATATAGCAGGGGGCAGTGAGCCGGCCCCACAGCCCCATTGCTGTACTTTGTAGTTAAAGGTGACTGTGACTTCTGCTAACTTTTCTCAGGATCACAGATTTCTCAGAGCAGAACTGTAGTCATAATAACTTAGCAGGCTCCCCTGGATCAATAACTCTGAAATCTAAGGGCCATTCAGTTGCTAAAGGCTTTTTATTTAGCCTTTGTGTTTGGTATTAATGTTATCCCCATGGCATCTAAATGGCAGAGCTATTTATGGATTGGAAGTCAATCTGACAGTGTGACTCCTGGCCATCCATCATGGGCAGGAGAGAAAAATCCAGGTGAGCAAAACTCCTAGGGTAAGCAGGACAGATGGGGATATTTAATGCTTGCTGATGCCATGAATTCTACCTAATTTCTTTGTAAGCAATAGTAGTAAAGAGCAATAGAGAAAGAGCATCATTCTTTGAAAATGATAGCGATCCAGTACTCAGCTTTGGATTTGAGTTATAATGTCCACAGAATCTAAGTCACTCTGAAGACCATACTGTGATGTATACTGGTGCTTTTCCACCTTTTCTTTTTGAGTATGGGGATTCTTTTAATTGAAAAAATAAAACTCAGCATAGGAGTAGCTGTACTGTGACTGCTCACTGACAGAGAAAACATATAATTATTGTAGGGGACACTATTCAGTACCAGTTTTCAATGAGTTTATAGTTAATTCATTAAAGCATCACACTGGAAGAACAGTGCATGTCTGGCTGAGACATACTTTTTCTTTGGTCTGTGGACTCAACATATACACAGCTGCTAATGACCACAAGACACCTAAAACTTTTTGAGTGCTTAAGCATTTTAAAGACTATCTCAGTTACTCCTCAAGACAACTCTGGGGTAACAACCACTCTTCTCATTTTACAGATGAGGGGACCGAGGGTCACAGATGCTAAGTAATTTGCTCAAGGTCCTCTAGTTGGTAAGTGATGGACAAACACTAATTCCTGGGTCATCTAACACTATTGTTCAGTGTTATCAACATCATCGGCTGTGATCTTTGAGATACTTCTATTTATTTATTTTTAATTTAAGTATAGTTGATTTACAATGTGGTGTTAATTTCTGTTTCTGTTAAATAGAAAAGTAATTCAGTTATACATATATACACATATGTGTATTTAAAAAAAACCTTTCCTATCATAATTTGACACAGTATGTTGAATAAGTTTCCCCATGCTGTACAGTAGGACTTGGTTATTTATTCATTCTCTATATAATACCTTACGTCTTCTAACCGCAACCTCCTACTCCATCCCTTCTCCAGCCCCTTCCCCTTTAGCAACCACAAATCTGTTATCTATGTCTGCAAGTCTGCTTCTGTTTTGTAGATAGGTTCAGCTGTGTCATATTTCAAATTCCACATATAAGTGATATCATATGGTATTTGCCTTTCTCTTTGTGACTTTCTTCACCTAGTATGATAATCTCTAGTTGCATCCGTGTTGCTATAAATGACATTATTTCATTCCTTTTTTATGGCTGGGTAGTATTCCATTGTATATATGTACCACATCTTCTTTATCCATTCCTCTGTTGATGGACATTTAGGTTGTTCCCCTATCTTGGCTATTGTAAATAGTGCTGCTATGAACATGGGGGTCATGTATCTTTTTGAATTATAGTTTTGTCTTGATACATGCCAAGGAATGGGATTGTTGGAACATATGGTAACTCTATATTTAGTTTTCTGAGGAAACTCCGTAGTGTTTTCCTTAGTGGCTGCACCAACTTACATTCCCTCCAACAGTATCAGAGGGTTCCTTTTTCTTCACATGCTCTCTAGCATTTGCTATTTATAGATTTTTAGTGACGGCCATTCTGACTGGTGTGTGCATTCACACTAAGTCACTTTAGTCGTATGTAACTCTTTGTGACCCTATGGACTGTAGCCTGCCAGGCTCCTCTGTCCATGGGAGTCTCCAGGCAAGAATACTGGAGTGGGTTGACCAACATGTAGTGATACCTTAGTGTAGTTTTGATGATGTTGAACCTCTTCTCATGCTCCTATTGGCCATTTGTATATCTTCTCTGGAGAAATGTGAGACTCTTCTAATACAGAGCCTCCCAAGGAGCTAATGTGGAGGTTGGGTGGTGGGGAAGGGCTCTGAAGTTTGGCTTAGAATCTTTTGAAGTCTGCCTCCCAGGTAGGAGCAGGTGCCAACCTCCCTTGACTGCACATCCCACTTTATACTTTTCTCCCCTTGTCTTCTTCTTAATCACTTAATTTGGCTTTTACAAGTGCAGGTTCAGGAGAAGACCAGTCAGGTGGGGTGGGAGGCACAGGGGGTTGAAGGAGTATCAGGGATTTGCTATCTCCAAATCTTATTTTTCACCATCCTGCTCCTACAACTCTTAAACAACTTCCACTGGTGATATCTGACAGAGGAAGGATTTTCAAAATATAGTGTGTTAGTTGCTCTGTCATGTCCGACTCTTTGTGACCCCATGAACTGTAGCCCACCAGTCTCCTCTGTCCATGAAATTCTCCAGGCAAGAGTTCTGGAGTGGGTTGCCATTTCCTTCTCCAGGGAATCTTCCTGACCCAGGCATCGAACCTGGGTCTACCACACTGTAGGCAGATTTCCTACTGTCTGAGCCAAGAGGGAAGCACATTCATAATAAAACAGTAGTCAAATGGAGAAACATACTACTTTATTAGCAGCTCAACACACCTCCTGATGACTCCAAAGGTAGGCCTTCTCTGAAAAAAATTCAGCTCGGAAAATATGAGTTAGGATCAGAGACCCAAGTTTGGTTTTCTCTTTCCTGTTCCTTGCATCTAAAATATAAAATATTCTGTAGAAAATTTTGAAACTGCATTAAAAAAAAAACAATCTCATGAAGCATGAATGTCTGAGTTGTTTTTGTATGTGGGCATCTACTGATTTCTTTTTTCTACCATTTCTTTGGGGAAACTGCCTCTCTTCCATTTCTGGTCTTTCCGGTGGAGGCTGCTGATTCCACTCTCTGTGCCTCCACCATCATGGATGCATTGATTGAGCCGAGGATTGTGAATGTGACTCTAGCAAAACTAATTTATGGACCAGGAGAGGGAAGTCTTTTCTTGAATATCACCAGTGGAAGCTGTGAAGATGGAGCCATCTGAGACCCCCTATCCATTCCAAGAAGAACACATACAGTAGTAAAGGACTCGGAGTCAACACAGAGAGAGTTGAGAGATGGAAGGATTGGAGACAGAACTAGTCAGCTGGATTGGGAGCTGGGAATTCTGAGCTCTTGCTACTTACAAGCATAGAAGTCTCTGTAAGGCACTCAGAATTCTCTGGAAGCCTCAGTCTTCTCATCTGGGAGACAGTTGGATCCAGTAACTGACCCCTTCCATCTGACTATTCACTGCAGAGCCTGTGAACACTCTGAGCAGAAGTTGCTTCTTTTCCTGTAGTCTTTGATCCCATGCAGTACTCAACTCAGCCTTCTTCTCAGACAGTTCTAACTGAACAAGGGAATGAAAGGAAGGATTTCTTTGCAAACTTTTTTTTTTCCATCAGAGCAAACACTGGGCTTGTTGCACTGTGTGCTTGGGAACATTCAAATAGCCTCCACGCTGTGCCATCCTCTGTGGTCCATTGTAGGACCCCTTTGCCCTCACCTTGCCCCAAACCCTTCTTGACTGCCCTTGAAGAGTTTTTAATGACCTCCCATCTTCCAAAGTCCTCTTTAATGCAGTCAGTGCAGAGCAGTACCCCAGAGCTTTGAAGGCCATGGCTCTGCAAAGTACCTTCTAGATTAAACGTTCAAGCTGGGAGCTGAGTGGTTCAGTCTGTTTGGCCTTTGACTTCTCCCTGTGAACAAGAACAAGTCAGATTTCCCAGGAAAGATCGTGTGCTTCTGCGGAAGTTGCAGAGGAATAAAGGGATTTTTTGGCCGAGGTGATCAAGCATGAGTTTTGAGGGTCCAAATAGGTGGTGACTTTCTCTGGATATCTGGGGGAAAGAACACATTTGTGGGAGTTGGGATACCTAAGTTGTAGTCACAGACCTCTCTCTCCCTCCTGAGTGACCTTGACCAACCCATTCATTTAACCTCTGTGAGCCTTAGCTGCGTCACTAGTAAATCAGGACAAGGAATCTCAGCTCATGAGTGATTGTGTCATGACAATTAAAGGAGATCATGTGGGTCGTGCCATATTGCTGGCACTTCTAGTTTTCTTAGGGATACTACAAAGATGACATGAACTAACTGGCAGGAAAGCCATTTGATGTTTGGGAGGGCTGGGGCAGGACAGACAGACTGAGAGGGACCAGTGGGTCTGGTTGAGTAGAACCCAGGAATTTGGCCATCTGAGGATAGGAACTCCCCCTTGCAGGCCCTTCCCAAATCTGGAGGTTGGGTGTGTTGAACTCGATCAAGGTGGGTTGATTGGATTTGGGGTGGTGTACTTCTTTGAACACCGCCTCCCTCTCTCCCCAGGTTTCAGGCAGGGAATAGCTACAGCCTCAGTGCCTCCTTGCTCATTGCTCAAAGTCAAGAGGTGTTTTTATGACAAAGGCAGATGAGCACGTCTAAATATTTAACTGGCAGATCAATCTGTGGCGACAAGGAACGGCATGTAAAAAAAAAAAAAAACAGAGGAGGCAATCCAACGACATCTTCATGACTGGTGGTACACCATGGGGAGGGGACGGGGCTCTGTCTGGGTTATTTTGTTCTGATACAACTCAGAGGGGAGAGAGCAGTACTACAAACGAACATAGCTTGGAAGTTCTGCCTCTGGCTGGTAATTCGAGCTGGTGTGCTTGGAGCAGTGGAGAGTGGGTGGGCAAACAGGAGACTAATGCAGGGAGCTCAAAAGCCTAAGCCAGCTCCACCGCGCGGGCAAAGCTCAGGTAGTTGTGCCCTGACAATGTACGTGGAGTGGCGACCTCAGGTGGGAGGAAGGAGGACCCGCAAAGTGTAAATCTGAATGAGTAGCTGTCTTTCCCATGTTCATTGTGGGCGGCGCTGGGCTTATGGGCCAGGTGGTGGCTGTCTCTGCCCCTCTGACCTGACCATGTCACCTTCAAGACAGGAGGCAGTGGACCGGTCGGGTAGTGGTGTTATATATGAGGAAGTGGAGAGGTGGTCAGGCTTTATTTTAGTAGAGCTGCAAGTGCAGACTTCTGTGTTCTTCAGAAGTGCAGTCCTGATGGTGCAGCATAGAGGAGCTGGCTTGTCATCAATTTTGAGTCTCCTAAAGCGAGGACAGCAAGAGGACTGACAGATAATGCTTAGCGATGTCCACTGTGTGCTAGACCCTTTGCCAGAAAATTAACGTGCTTAGTTATACCTTAAAGTAGCTCTGAAATAGACAGAATATGGAAGTGGATGTATGACTACACACATACATGCATAAGCGCAAACACACACAGAACATACACACACTTATAAACACACATGTACACATATATACACACACAAGCATGCACATTTATATAAGCATGCACATTATATACATATGTGTATACATAGTATATGTATTTTACATACATATATAGGGCTTCCCTGGTGGCTCAGACAGTAAAGAATCTGCCTGCAGTGAAGGAGACCTGGGTTCAGTCCCTGGGTTGGGAAGATCCTCTGGAGAAGGGAATGGCAACCCACTCCAGTGTTCTTGCCTGGAGAATTCCATGGACAGAAGAGCCTGGCGAGCTACAGTCCATGGGGTTGCAGAGTCCTACATGACTGAGTAACTAGCCACTTGGGTGGCTCAGTGGTTAAGAATCTGCCTGACAGTTCAGGAGCCACAAGAGACATAAGTTCGATCCCTGGGTTGGGAAGATTCCCTGGAGGAAGAAATGGCAACTCACTCCAGTATTCTTGCCAGAATAATCCCATAGACAGAGGGCTACAGTCAATAGGGTCATGAAGAGTCAGACATGACTGAGCATAGAAGAACATATATATATATATATATATATATATATATATAATGTGCCAATTGGTTATTCTCTTTATTTCCCTCACTTTTAATATGGAAATGCCTATAGCTACTCACTTATATACTTAAGTTTTTTTTCACACTCTCTAAAAGTTCATTCCTTTTTGGTGACACAAACTTTCTCTAACACCGATCGGGAGGTTCCAGCAGGGAGAGCTGCTCAGAAGAGACCCTTGACCTGGAAGAGCTGCCTGTGTAACCAGGGGAAACCTCAAGGCCAGTGCTGTTAGGCAGTGGCCACCCGCTGGCCGCTGGGTGACCGGTGTTTTCTGCCACGATGCTTGCGATCCTTGCATTGAAGTTGTAAGAGTGTCAGGCCACGTGCAGATGTTTACAGATGCGTTTATACTTCTCATTCACCACCGTCTTCAGGGCCTCGGGCAGGGCCCGGCGTGGTGGAGACACTCAGTAAATCTTTGCTGAATGAATGAATTTGCAGAAGTAGATGTTCTCATCTTACAGGTGAGGGAGGGGAGGTCGGGTCCAGCAAGGTCCACAAAGTCACAGAGTAGGCAAGCGTCAGAGTGAGCCTGAGACATTCTGCTCTCAAATGCAGGCCCTTGGCAATAGGTATAACTGGAAAGAGCAGACGGTGTTGTTTCAGACTGGTCTAATGCTCCTAGCACTACAGCCTTCGTTTCCTGCAATTCTGTTCATCTGCAAAATTCCTAGAAACGCTCCCTCAGCTTTATGGGTTTCCTTCATGGCATTTTCCTCTCTTCTTCTAAGCAAACTGCAAAGTTACCTTTTAACAACCTCAGAGGATAAGTGAGTCCCATGGCCCCGTGACCCCATGACCCCATGCATGAGCCTGCGTGTGTCTGTGCACTTGGATGTGTGTGCTCCTGTGCACATGCTCGAGAATGCTGGGAGCGCGGGTCTTGTTTGCTCCCAAACAAGTCAGCTCCACAATTTCATAATTAGGGAGGATGCTAATGTTCCGTGATTGGAAAATGTCACCCTGCGTGACTAATTTGCCAGCAGGGCCTAATTGAAGTTCGGCATCATCTGCGGCTCTGGTAAGTCTTTCTTCTGAGGTGTGGAGGCAGAGGTGATGGCGGTGGCAGCGAGCCAGGGCTGGGCCAGTGGATGGCGATTTAGTGCCCCTCATTTCTCAACAGTTCTGAGGGTCAGATGGAACATCAGCTGTGGTTAAAATGGGCTTGGCCATAAAGGAAAAGTCTAGGGCTGGATTAACCCATGTGGCAGGCAGCACTCAGTAAATAGCTGGGCTTTCTCCAGGGAGGACTTTTTTTTTTGAACCAAGGGGATCTTTTGTGTGGGGCAAACATCAGAGAGTGGCAGGGCCCAGAGCAGCCTAAGGCAGGGTGCAAGTCCCGGGAGGTTTGTTCTTGTGAGCCTCCTGTCTTAAGGATGGAAGCGATGGTCGGTTCTGGGGATGCAAGGCTCACCTGAGCATCCCTCTTCTCAAGGGGTCACTTTCTAGCAGGCATCACCAAAGGCAAATGAATACTGACAATTCTGGGTGATGACCGCTAGGGGGAGTACGGCAGAAAAGTGCCTGCTCCCTGGTCCTGTGCTGGTACTCACTGTGCTACCTGTGCTACCTGGTCCCGTGCTACCTGGTCCTGTGCTGGTACCCACTTTTCACTTTTATCTAACTTACATCTCGTATGCCTCTTACCCCCTTCCTACCAAGTGAGGATGCAAGAAGTCAGCCTGCAGCTTGGAAGAAGGTTTCACCAGAACTCAACCGTGCTGGCACCCTGATCTGGGACTTCTAGCCTCCAGAGCTATGAGAAATAATTTCTGCGGTTCATAGTCAACTAGTCTATGGTTCTTTGTGATAGCCACCCAGGCTAACCCAGTGAGGAGAAGTCAAGGGACCTAGTTTTATTTAACACGGAGAAACATAGAGGCCAAGGCTGGAACCTTCCAGCATGGGAGCAGCTCTGGTCTAGAAAATGACTGCCAATGGGCAGAAGAGAGGGGACACTGGCCGAAGCTCAGTGTAGAAGGAATCACTTTCTTACACTTTGAATCATTTGACAGTAGGACAGGTTTCCCTTATATAAACACAATTACTTCTGGTTTTTATTTTTTCCATATCATGTGCCAACAGCTCAATGGGTTTTCAGTGAATTTGGAGGGCATGTTTGGGATGGTCTGCCTTGAAATAGCTGCCATGTGATATACTCACACCTCACTTTGGGGGTCTCCAGAACTTGTTAAAGAGTTTGTATTGTGTTCCCCCAAAACAGGAACAAAAAGACACCCAAGGGATGGATTGGGAGGGACATGCCAGGATATGTAAACTCAAATTTGGAGAATAGAACATTTTTTTTGTATTCTCCATTTTCTGGATGAAAAAAAAAAAGAGAGAGAGAGACACTATTTTTTTGTTTAATCTTTTAATTCAAGACACGGGGCAAAAGCAACCGACTCCAATTCTGAACTTTCTCTCGAGTCAGACACAGAAAGTGCTGTTTGTTCGCTCTCTCCCCATGTTTCTCTCCTTCAGCTCTTAATGCTTTACTGTCCTCCCTCCCCGCCCAGAAGAGCCCAAATTCACAAACTAAGTGGGGCAACTAAAATAAAAGATAAAGGCTCATGGAAAATCCAGTGTTATCATCCGGCACCCCCCACACTTTGCCCCCAGCGCTCTCCCCGGAGTTAATTCAGGAGGGGAATCTGTAATCTGATTTTAGATGTACAGCATTATTATTCCATTTCTTCCAATTCTTTCCTCCCTAAGCCAGCACAGCTGTCATTCCCCCTTCCACCCACCCCCATCGCTGTCTCTCTCTCTCCCCCATCAACTCCTGTATCACTTTCAGGCCAGTCTCTCTGCATTTGATTTCCCTACCTCTTAATATTGAATTTTAATTCAAAGCCCCCCTTCCCTTGCAAATCCTCTGACGATGCAGACCAACCTGGCTTTCCCCTCTGATTTCCTTCTCATTTCTTCATTATCAGTGAGTCAGATTAGCATCTGACAAGGAAGCAGAATTGACTCTATTCTGCCTTGACTTCAAAAACTAAGGCGGATTATTGTCCCTGTTATAAATATAAAGGACATTTTAATTTGCTGGGAGTCAAGAACAGGCAAGTCACCCAGAGTCACAACTGAACAGGGTCCAGAGTGCTAGGCCCTGCCACCTGTTTTCTGCTGACACTTGGGATACAAGGGTCAGCTTTGGAAGAGCCTCTCCCCCCATGCCCCTGCCTGCTACTTTTCTTTTCTCCACACCCCATACAGGAAGAAGAGCACCCCTCTGGACCTGGCTGAGTCGCTTGGCAGTTCTGGGAGTCAAGGTGTGTGTGTATTTAGTTGTTCAGTTGTGTCTGACTCTTTGTATCCTGCCAGGCTCCTCTGTCCCTGGGATTCTCCTGGCAAAAATTCTGGAAGTGAGAAAGTGAAGTCACTCAGTCGTGTCCAACTCTTTGCAACCCCATGGACTGTAGCCCACCAGGCTCCTCCGTCCGTACGATTTTCCAGGCAAGAATTTGGGAATGGGTAGCCATTCCCTTCTCCAGGGGACCTTCCAAACTCAGGTATCAAACTCTGGTATCCTGCATGGCAGGCAGATTCTTTACTGTCTGAGCTACTAGGGAAACCCCAAAGGGCTCAAAGGCTGGGCCCAATGCAGACCTTGGGTGTGTGGATGTTTGAGGAGTCTCAGCCAGCATGGGACTCTCCCCTTCACACCAAATCCCCTCCCCACCTTCCTCACTTGCCCCAGTCAAGCTAAAGCCAGCTCTAGGGAGTGTTCGAGTTTCTCTGGGACACGTTGCACATCCAAGCCTCAGAGAGCTGCTGTCTCACCAGAGTGTTCTCATGGTTGGCCTGCCCTCTGCCATCCCCCGAGGATCTGAGGGGTGTCCTGCTCTAGAAATAAAAGGCTGTTCTTCTTTTCCCTCTGGATGGAGCTTGAGGTTCAGAAGTCCCTTGATTTGGGGCTGTGGCAGCCTGGTCCCCCTTTTCTTTTGGGGGGAGGTTAAATCAAATGGATGTTGCTTTTATTTTTCTTAATTTTTAGTTTTAAACTTTTTACTTTGTGTTGGGGTATAGCCCATTAACAGTGTTGTGATGGTTTCAGGTGAACAGCAAGGGGACTCACTCATACATATACATGCATCCATTCTGCCCCAGTCCCCCAGCCTGGCCCCCTTTTGAAAGCCCTGAAGCCATTACTTAGCATGGCCTTCTTTATACAGAAGCATCTGGAAAGCAGGGACTATGTGTTGTCCTGCTTATAGCTCAGAAATCCCAGGTCTGCCCTCTGGCCATGGGAGATGTTCCTTTGGTACTTTTTCTCAGGATAATGCGGCAGCTCTTAGAGGAGGGAGGAGAGCCCGGGCCAAGGGGTGCAGATCCATACCATAGACTCCAGTCCCCTCTGTGTTTGTTGAGTGTGAACATGGGAAGGTGTATTAGTTCCTGCAGCTGCTGTAACACATGATCACATGATGGCCAACTTATGTATTCTCTCACAATTCTGGAGGCGAGAAGTCCAAACTTGGAGTTGGTTCTTGCTGGAGGCTCTGAGGGAGGAGTCTCCTGCCTCTCTCCCAAGTTGTTGGCCCATCGGCCATCCTTAGATTTTACAGCTGTCTTGCTTTAGCCCCGCCCCCATGTCACATGGCCTTCCTCTTGTATATCTCAGTGTTCCTGTGTCTTCACAGAGCCTTCTTATAAGGACATGGGTCATCAGACTTAGGATCCGGCTTCTTCCAGCATGACTGCATCTTAACTTGATTACGTTGGCTAAAACCCTGTTTCCCAATAAGGTCGCATTCACAGGTACGAGGAGGAGGGATGGTTAGAACATGGAATTATGGCTTTGGGGAACACAGTTCAGCCCAAAACAAAGCCCCTCAGCTTACCAAATGAGGCTAGACATTAGGAGAAAGAGTTTGCTTCAGTGGAAAGGGAATTGAGTCAAGAAAGGGTTGATTGGACTCCAATCCAAAGCACTCGGAAACCATGCTATCTTGACAAAGTCCCTTCAGCGTTCATGAACCTTGGTTTCTTGGCATCAGAATGATTTCAAAGACACCTTTTTTTTTTTCTAACATTCTATGATTTTAAATTTATTTTTGACTGGGCCATTCTCCTGCTTCAAAGAGAAAGACAAAGAATGAATAAGGGACTTCCCTGGTGGTCCAGTGGTTAAGATGTCACCTTCCACGGCCAGGGGTGTAGGTTCGATCCCTTGTCGGGGAACTGGGATCCCTCATGCCTCCTGGCCAAAGACCAAGACATAAAAACAGAAGCAATATTGTAACACATTCGATAAAGACTTTTAAACTGGTCCACATAAAAAAAAAATCTTTTAAAAAAGAATGAAAAATAAGAAAACCAAGAAAGCACAGAAACATAAAAAGGAGAAAGGGGAAAAGAAAATAAACAAGGATCAAGCATAATCGTGAAGGACAGGGAAGCCTGACATGCTGCAGTCCATAGGGTCACAAAGAGTTGGACACGTCTTAGCAACTCACCAGCAGCAGCAAGGTATAATGAGCTGGAGAGGATAAGGAGGGAGGTAAGGACAGGGAGAAACATGGAAGCAAGAAAAATCATCAAAGCAAAGTCAAAGAAGGGAGTCTGAGGCGGCAGGTCACAGAGCAGAAAATTGAAGCCTATTTGTCTCTGTGTGTGTGTATGTCTGTTTGTGCATTTAACCTTGTTTGCCCATAATCTGACTGCAAAAGAAAAATATAGCTGTATAATGAGGAGCAGAGCATTTTCCCTGGTTGCATACAAACTTCTGCTTTATAAACCATTATCTCCCTGAAGCTATTAATTTAGAGCATATTGTGGGAGGGACTGCCAAGGCACGACCACAGGAAAGGGCCCTGTGTGTGTGTGTGTGTGTGTGTGTGTGTGTGTGAAGGGAGAGTTTTCTTTTCTTTCTCGTCTCTTAAATAAAGCAGTTTGCTGGCAGAAGTGAGGTCTGGGAGAGAACTATTTTTCAGCTTGTTTGTAGCTGCCTCCCTCATGTTCCTCCCGGAAAAACTGCAACGGGCATAGCCTTAGTCCATCCATCTCTTTTCCCAGCAATCCTTGTGACCCTGGCACCCTGTGTCCTGAACAGATTGCAATCAGAGCCCCCTCAGTATCTCTGCATCTCTCTGTGACTCTTTTTTAAATTGTGTTTATTTATTTATTTTATTTTTGATTGCGCTGGATCTTTGTTGCTGTGGTCGTGGGCTTTCTCTAGTTGTGCCGAGCGGGGGCTGCACTGCGGCGCATGGGTTTCTCATTGCGATGGCTTCTCTTGTTCCTGAGCAGAGGTTGCAGGCACGTGAGGTGTTCGTAGTTGTGATGTGTGGGCTGAGTTGCTCCAGGGCCTGTGGGATCTTCTTGCACCGGGGATCGAACCTGTGTCCCCTGCACTGGCAGGCAGAGTCTTAACCACTGGACCACCAGGGTTATCCCTCTCTGAGGCTTTCTCAAGGGCAGGGATCCTTGAGCTGAGACCCTGTAAATAAGTCCTCTCATAGGTAAAAAGCTGAGGCCCCACCTCCTTTTAACCAGTGCTCTCAACTTCCCGGACACCACGCTGTACCCCCTCAGTTCACGTTCACCTCCCAAACGGTGCAGTTGCAGCTTTTAAGAGCGCCTGTGCAATAATGGCGCAGTAGGTAGGTTTGCAAATAAAAATCCACCATGCCCATTAAGTTAGAATTGTGGAACAGTGTTTTCTTTTTTTAGTATATTATGTCCCCAACATTTCATGGGACACGCTTACTAAAATGATTATTTGGTGTTTATTGGAAATTCAGATGTAACAGGGCATCTTGTGTTTTATCTGGCAATCCTTGTGGCAAAGGGCAGACAGCGAAAAGCCCTCCGACTTTGCCTGTTGTCATCTTCCTTGGGTCTTGGGCCACTGAGTCCCCACACCATTGGCAGTCTTCTCTTCCCTGCTGCCCCTGCCGTTTTCATATGATGTATGAATTCTTCTTCTTTGAGGTCAGTACCTTTTGGACAAAAGGGGTCCGTTAAATGCCAGGAATAAATAGCTAGCCTTGCTTGTCACCCAGATTAGTCCTTGGGAAGGATCTCCTTTTTGCTGAGATACATCAGCAGCGTTCACTTAGACCTCCTTCCCCCACCCCTACGTGCATCCCTTCATGGATATTTATCTTTTGCCACTAAAACACCAAGCCGGTGGGGGGAGCGGGCAACAGTGTGACGTGAGATCCATCAAAATGGCAAACATTCCAGCAATCACACTCCTAGGAATCTGCCCCAAGGAAATAATCAGAGATGTGCACAGAGATTTATGTGCGAGAATGTGCCTCACAGAGCTATTTATAATAGTGAAATATTGGAAACCCTCTATGCATCCAACAATGGGAGCATGGTAAATTATGGGACATTCTTGAGTGGAATATTATGTGACAACTAAAAATCGTGTATTTAGAAAAATGCTTTATGACACAGCAGTATGAATAATATAGAGAGTGGGAAGACAAAGTGAACGTGGTGCTGTGATCCTGATACACCCAGGGAAAAGTCTAGAAGGAGATTCACCAAAATGTTAGGTGCTTGGAAGAGTGCGGGGCCCAGCCTATAAGACTGCATATGATTCATTTAAGACTTTTTTCCCTTTCTGGTGGTCAGGGCTCAGTGGTTGAAAATCAACATGAGAGGGCAGTTTGGTTCCCTGTTACCTATGGGCCATCGATTGGTGGTGGTTTTTCTGAGCTAGGGTAGGGTATGGAGCAAGCAGTGGGGTGAGATCCTTGCCTCTGTTCATCTGTCTTTCACAAATGAGGACACCTTTGTTTCAGCACCCCGGAGCACCCTTCTCCAATCTGCAAGTTAACTGCTGGCTAACAGCCAGATTATGGCATCCCCCTCCAGGATTCCTGCCTGGAGAATTGCCATGGACAGAGGAGCCTGGTGGGCTACAGTCCGTAGGGTTGCAAAGAGTCGGACATGACTGAAGTGACTTAGCACGCATGCACACACCATCATTTATGACTTCCTATGACTTTCAGCAGTGGTTCCCCACCTGTAGAGGAAGCCCTGTAGAATTAGGGCTCAGTAACCAGTATGTGCCCCATGCCACTATCAGTAACCAGTAACCAGTATGTGCCTCCAGGAGACAGGTGTGCCATTTTTTTCATGCAGGTTAATGCTGTGGCCATCCATGCAATACAAAACAGATTTGTTGAATACATCTTGTATATGTCATACAGTTAGATGTTTCTTTTATTTTCCAATCAAGCAACTTAAAAGGTATACTTATCAAAAAAAAGATATACTTATCAAATGATAGTGAAGCACAGAAATTATTTGTTTCTTGTTTTTTTTTATTAAACATTTTTTTTATTAGTTTTGCCAAACAATGACATGATATCACCATGGGTTTACATATGCTCCCCCTCCAGAACCCCCTCCCTCCTCCCTCCCCCCGGGAAATCTTGTTGCACCAGACCCAAGCATCAATCCTGGGCCGGCTATTGCTTAGACATATGATAATTAACATGTTTCAATGCCATTCTCCCATATCATCCCACCCTTTCCCTCATCCACAGAGGCCCTGAGTCTATTCTATACATCTGCGTTCCTTTTGCTGTCTCGCATGCTGGCTTCTCGTTACCGTCTTTCTAAATTCCATATATATGCGTTAATATACTGTATTGTTGTTTTTGCTTCTGGCTTACTTCACTCTGGATAATGGGCTCCAGTTTCGTCCATCTGAGTAGAACTGATTCAAATGAATTTTTCCTTAATTTGTAATTGCTGATCATTGTTTCATGTTTCTGGAGTAAAAGTATGGACTTCATATATTTTTGGACTTTGAAGTTTTATTTGTTCTACATGAATGAATACTTCACTTTCATACACCTGGTGTACAAAGGGGGAGAGATTGTTCTCAGTTTGAGTAGTTTGGGAATTTTTGGCCTGTAGACCGAAGTTAAACTTCTCAGCATGACCTGGACTGGACCAGAAATCCTAGACTCATCCTTTTCAAACTTCCCCCTAACTAGACTCTTTCTTGAACACGCATTTGCCTTCAAATTGTCCCTTCTTTGAATGTCTTTTTCCACATCTTCACCCCTCTGTTTTACTTCAACAACAAATTCAAGTGTCACATGCTCTCGGAAGGCTTCCTGGTGTCTGAATTAGAGATGGCTTCTTGCTTTGTACCTCCAGGACATCTTGTTCACACCTCACTGAGGCATTTGCAATCATATGTTCAGATCTTCATCTCCCCCATGATTCTCTGGGCAATTTGGGAGGAAGGTACATGCTTTATACCTTTAAAAAATTATCCCAGCTTCTTGCACATGAGTGGGGGCAGATAGGTTTCTTGATTGAGATAATCACCTTGACCCCAGCCCAAACAGAAGTCCTAGCTCAAGGGTTCTGAGGCATTCATTCAACATCTCTTTATTGAGCACCTACTGTGGGGTCAGATACTATTATTGGCAATGGCGATATGGTGGGAATAAGACAGGTGTCTCCTCTCAGGGGAAGGCTCATTCTAGTGAGATGGATGATGGATGGATAGTAACGTAAACAAAAAACAGAATCTTAGAACAAAAGAGTAATGTTATTCGTTCAGTCATTCAGCAGATATTTATTGAATACCTATGACACAGTAGATGCCCTCATTACTGGGAATACAGAGGGAACAAGGCAAAGATCTTGTTTTCAAGGCTTTCTAAGGATAGGAAGGGACCTGTGGGTGGGATGCAATGTTAGGTGAGATGGTGGAGGAGGCATTCATCCCTCAAGAAGCTGCCAGAGACCTAGATTATGAAGAGGATGAAACTCGAATAAGCAGCCATTTTATAAATAATTAAGAAACTCCTTTTATGCTCTGAGAATGTTCTGGAGTCTGAGGGTCTTCAGCTTCCTGTGTAAGCCTCCAAGCTGGTTTAGGGAGCAGAATGCTGAAATTCATTTCATGTACCTTCTATGAGTCCATCTGTTTTAAATGGTTGTGAATTAAGGAATCGGTTGAGATTCACCCTAAGGGTCTCCTCTCCAGAAACAAAGCAAGATAAAATTTTGGGTTATATTTTTTCATCAGACCTTTCATGCTAATATTACAGAGTAGGGTGGCCAGGCTCATTACCCACAACGGGCATTATGGTAGATTTGTCTAGAACTCTGAGACCCCTGACTTACATCTCTGAGTTCATCCTAGACATCTGGGATCAGCCCCTTAAGCCATGTTCAGTGTTCACTGGAACTCCTGGTTCCTAAAATCTTGTGGCAGAAGTACTTTAAAATGTTGCTTGTTCTTTCCCTCTGGGGATGGACAGGACTACACTCCAGGCAGATGGAGAGTGGCATTTCTTGTGTAGGGAAAAGCAGACAGCCCTGAGCTCTGGGCTGAGTGTCTCAGTGGGGTGATTTTATGTTAAGTACTGTCCCTCTCTGGGCCTGGTTTTGCACCTCTGCAAAGGGAACTGGGCTTCCCTGATGGCTTAGACAGTAAAGAATCCACCTGCAATGCAGGAGACCTGGGTTCGATCCCTGGGTCAGAAAGATCCCCTGGAGAAGGGAATGGCAACTTACTCCAGTTTTCTTGCCTGGAGAATTCCATGGACAGACGAACCTGGCTGGCTACAGTACATGGGGTGGCAAACAGTCAGACACGACTGAGTGACTAATGCACACACAAAGGGCACTGGTGAGATAAAATGGCATGTCTGACTTATCACAATTATTTAATCATTTGCTTTGAAGAGCTGGGGAAATTGAGTCTCAGTGTCAGGCAGAGGCTCCTCACCATCTCGGAGAAAATTGCCTTTTGAATAGAGAACAATTCCTCTCTGGTTCCCTGTTCAGCACGCTGGCCACCGCCAGACCGCACTTCGTCCCCAGCAAGCTTTTGTTCAGGGCAGCCTGCAGAGAGGCTGCAACAAGCCCACTGGCCTTCTGGGCCCCATTTCTCATTTTCCACCCGGTGTCATTTAGATGGAAGCTTTTATTACCTCTTTTTCTCCTGGGTTCCTTTCTTTTCTATTCTGATGCGTCCACAAATACAATTAGAGAGGACAAATGCTAATTTCATGGAGAGCTGGAAACTAAATTTTTTTTTTTTTAAAAGAGACAGGACCTTAGAGGGAGGACATTCTCTATTTTCACAGAGGCGATGAAGCAGAGTCAGGGGGGAAAGAGAGGAGGCTGTGATTTGGGAAGCTGTGCTTCCTGCTCTTGGCATGAAAGAGAAGTAGACTCAAGTGTCCCTGCCTGAAGTGACATACATTTGTATGGGAGGCAGGATCCATTGACTGGAAAATGCAGGGACATGCCAGGGACTAGCTCACGATCTCAAAGGGGTTTTAACACAAGCGCTGATTGTGTCCATGGACACCCAGAGAGCGTTGCCATAGCTCCATGTCTCCATTAGGAATCCTGCAATTTGGATGCGTCTGGAGGTGGAGGACTGAGTCTGTCCAGTGGAGGGCACCAGCAGGCTCCATCCACAGAGCAGCCTTCTTCGGAATGCTCCCTGCTTCCTGAGGAGGCTGGACAGACAAGGCTGGGCTGCCTTCATCTCTTCAGCCGCCTGAGCCTGGCTTCCATCCGTCCAGGGAGAGCAGGAGCCCTGGATCCAGAGTCACCAGCCTTGGGTTTTAGCCTCACCTCTGAGACCCCCGGCAAGCCAGACATCTTAGCCTTCGTTTTCCTAGTTTCCAAATTTGTGACAATTATCTCAGAGGTGCCTTTCAGTTCGAACACCCTGCAGTTCTATGACTCACAGGTATGACTGACTCTGAGCAGAAAGGGAGATTAACTTGAAATGTTCTTGAAGTTCCTTCGAGTAGGGGTGATTTGTGGACAACTTCACTTAGAGGAACAAGGAAACGGAATCATGTCCTCCCTACAACCTTTTGAATCGGAACTGTATTAAGTTTTTAAGCTTAGGTCCCTGGAATCTTTTCAGGCAAGCCTGTTGAAAGGAAGCAACACGGCTAGGCTTGCAGTAGGGTGAATCAAGCACCATAACAAATGACCCCAATAACAACCCCCAAATTTCAGGAGCCTAAACACAATCAACTTTTATTTCTTATTCATATCACAGTCCAATGAAATTTGAAGGAGATGAAATGGGCTCAGCTCTGCCGAGTCATTCAAGGACTCTAGACTCCTCTCAATTCGGGACTCCATCCTTCCCTCATCCTCAAGGTGTTCTGTTCAGCCAGAGGGAAGAGGAGAAAGGGTGGAGGGCTGTTTACAGGTCAAGCTGGGAAGGGGTGTATATGGGGCATACATGCTAAATCAATTCAGTTGTGTCTGACTCTGTGTGACCCTATCGACTGAAGCCTGCCAGGATCCTCTGTCCATGGGATTCTCCAGGTAGGAATACTGGAGAGGGTTGCCATACCCTTCTCCGGGGGATCTCCCTGACCCAGGGATTGAACCCACATCTTTTACATCTCCTGCACTGGCAGGCAGGTTCTTTACTACTAGTGCAACCTGGGACACCCCGGATGTACACGGTGCCTAGCCACCTAAGTGCTCAGGGACTGAGTAATATGGCCCCCAAAGAAGGAGAACAAAGATTTTGGTGAGGACTGGTGATCTCTGCCTATCTTGGGGCTGTATTTGAGAATGAAGGAGTGAGGTTCTAACTTGCCCCTGATTGTAGAACATGTACTTCTTTCATGATCAACAGTATCTCTGGCACTGTAGGACTGGGTCTTGCCAGAGCTATGTCCTTCTCTGTTTCTCATAAAAGCACTATGTAGGCTGGGCTGGGGTGTGCTCTGAAGTCAGATGTATCATGCAGCTAATCTCAGCCCCATTAATTAACCATGAGAACTTGAATAAGAAACCTGTTCCCAGATTACAGATGAGGCAACTGAGGGTTATAGAAACTGACTGACCCAATTTCAGAGGGTCGTGGTAAGGATTAGATGAAATCAGATATTTAAAGGTGACTGGGACAGAGAGGACACTCGATAAATAGAATCAGAGGTCTCTTTTCACTTCCCTTCTGGGATCATTCTAACACCCTAAGAGCCCTATTAGGAACATTGGTCTATGGCTCAGCTCATTAATGAATTTGGGCCACGTCCAGCTCCCTGAAACATTGTAAGATCCTTTCCACCCCTGCTGAAAGGGAGGGTTAATGTTAGCTCTGAGGCTGGCATGTGTTCAATAAGACATAAAATAGAAGCTGAAAACCATAGAGAAGAAGGGGCAGAGATAATTACACTAAAAATCCAGGCTACTTAAGGGACTGCAATTGAATATTAAATTTAGTTTTGAGATGTCTGGTAGCCATGGCGAAAAAGGGGAATTGAATGGATGACACAGATTTAGCTCTCTGATTTTAGAAGGCATGGTTCTTTGTAAGGGAATATTAACTGTGTAAGGGGATGATAGACGTGAGGGGTTGCAAGGAGTCAGACACGACTGAATGAGTAACACCACCAGACATCAAAGACATTGATCAGGTGCTTATAGATAACCATCACTGGCCCCTTCTTTCTAGTCAATTGGCTCTGAAAAACTGCCTTTGGCATTTTAAAAGTTTATCTGGGGCAGAATGGAGGTAGTGATCCCCAGGATTTAGTGGCAGGCTGGTGCTTCCCAAAGGCAGAGTAAATAGATGCTCCCCTGATGGCTGAGATTTGAAGGATCAGGACACAGGAGGGGCTTCCCAAGTATCGCTAGTGGTAAAGAACCCACCTGTTAATTCAGGTTTGACATTAGAGATGCAGGTTCTATCCCTGGGTTGGGAAGATCCCCTGGAGGAGGGCATGGCAACCTACTCCAGTATTCTTGCTGGAAGAATCCCATGGACAGAGAAGCCTGACAGGCTGCAGTCCATAGGATCACCCAGAGTTGGACATGGTTGAAATGACTTAGCACACACCCAGGCAGGACACAGGTGAGAGGATTCTGTCTTTTACAGGCTGGATTCTAAGAGCCAGGAATCACCCTCCACAGAGTCACAGGGACTGTCAACGTGATGAGGACAGAGTAGAAATGCTGCTGCCAAGTTCTCCCTTGGGCTCCCTTTCCAGTTGCTTTGCTGGATGATGTACAAGGATGCAGCTGACCTGTCCAGGGCTGGCTCTGTGCTGTTGTCTTATGCTGACTATGAATCCTTCTGAAATCATTTCGCATTTGATTTAGAAGCCTATTTGCCTAATTGTAATGATAAAACAACACTACATGCAGATGTCTCACTATTTTTAAAAACCCAATTTGCCTTTAATGAATGCTTGATGTGGCCGCTGGTGGCAGCAAGCATAGAGGTGCCAAGGCCAGGAGACGGAGCTGCTGAAATGGGATGGCCACTGAGCAAAACTGTTCATTTATTTTTCTCTTATAATAAAAATTTTAGGGGAGAGGATCGAGTTAAAATCTACAGGAAACACTTCCATCCAGGAATCTTTTAAAACTAGTGCCAACATCAACAACAAGGAGCACATTTGGAAAGTGCTTTGCCAACCTCCACAGAGAGCTCCACATCACTGATACGGTGAAGTCGGGGATGTTTACTAAACACCTATGCAAAGGAGCTGCTGGTGCTGGGTATTTGTTTTTAAGTCCTGTTTATTTACACACTTGTGCTGGGGCCTTGAAGGGACAGGAATCAGTCTTCTCTTTAATAAACAAGGAAACTGAGTCACAGCCATGGGTTGTACTGACTTCATTGCAACTTGGATTCTGTCACATGGCACTGGCCTGGGTTTTAGAGGTCGACCTCACAGCAAATTTATGGGGTGGCCATTTGACTTGGGACCTTAGGCACAGTCTTCACCTGGACTGCATCTGGTGAGTGGTAGAATTGGGCATGGAAATAAAGCAAGCCCAGCCGACTCCTATAAATCTCTCCTTCCTGCAGAATTTGACCCGAGTGGCCACCAGGCCTCTTCCAAGTGTCACACATCTGGTCCAGTTTCCTTCCCTTGTCCTGTCCTCAGATCTTCTTCAAAAGTCTGTAAACACTAGATGCATGTAGGGCCAGCCCTGTACACTTTACCCTCCCTGGGTTCAGCCCCAAGAGGCAACCAGGAAAGTGTGAAAGATTTGGCATCAGTAGAGGACTTAGATCGGAACCTCAGTGCAGCTATTTTTTCAATTGTGTGGCTGTGGTAGATAACCCAGGGTTGTTGTTGTCAGTTACTCAGTTATGTCTGACTCCTTTTGACCCTGTGGACTGTAGCATGCCAGGCTTCCCTGTCCTTCACCATCTCCCAGAATTTGCTCAAACTCATGTCCACTGAGTCAGTGATGTCATCCAACCATCTCATCCTCTGTCATCCCCTTTTCCTCCTTCCTTCAACCTTTCTCACCATCAGGGTCTTTTCCAATGAGTTGGCTCTTTGCATCAGGTGGCCAAAGTATTGGAGCTTCAGCATCAGTTCTTCCAGTGAATATTCAGGATTTATTTCCTTTAGGATTGATTGGTTTGATCTCCTTGCTGTCCAAGGGACTCTCAAGAGTCTTCTCCTGCACTACAATTCAAAAGCATCAATTCTTCAGCGCTCAGCTTTCTTTATGGTCCAGCTCTCACATCCATACATGACTGTTGGAAAAACCATAGCTTTGACTATATGGCCTTTGTTGGCAAAGTGATGTCTCTGCTTCTTAATATGCTGTCTAGGTTTGTCATAGCTTTTCTTCCAAGGAGCTAGTGTCTTTTAATTTCAAGGTTGCATTCACTGTCCACAGTGATTTTGGAACTTCATTTGAATGGAGTTTCTTCAGAACCCTAACTTATGAGCATGATCCCCAGCAGCACAATCTGCACCATCTACTTATTTGTTAGAAATACCAGTTCTTGGGCCCTACCCCAGACCAACTAATGCTACTAGTAACCTTACAAAGAGGTTGTGACGCTATCATTAAACCAGGTCAAGTGGGTAGTTCAATGAGTAATGGTCACAAGAGTGGCTCATCATCATGATCAATATCATGTCTTCTCTGGAGAGTCCTTTTAGCTTGAGAGACAGAAGGTTCATAGCTCAGAATAGTTGCCTGGACCTTGTTCTCTTAGTGGATGCTTAAGACCTGGGGGCATAGATGTGACTTTATACAATCTTTATTTCTTTTTATTCAAGCTCTGGAGCAGTGGGAAGAGTTCCACAAGAGGGAAGATGGTGAGTCCTACAGGGACTGTTTGGGCAGCATGTTGACCCCTATGTACCATTACCCGCCGTGATGAAGGTCACGTTCCAGAGAGGAAGGACTTTGTCTGGAGGTGGCATGAAGACTTTAGGTCCCTGGATTCCAGAAGGGGCTTTTGTTTGTTATATTTTTTTCCCCACCCCCAGTCTTATTGTTACTTTTCTGTGGTTCATTAACTTCCAATAGGATAGCAGAACTCCTAAAGAGGTCTTCTTACTCCAGAATAATCCCATGCAAAAGTAATAGCAAGGGAGCAGAACCCAAGATTAGGTGCCTTGTGTAGGAGAGCCTTACCTCCTCAGTCTCCTGGGAGTGGAGGTGGGAAGTGGGGAGAAGGGGATTCGCAAGTGTGAAGGGAAGGAGATGCTAAGGAGTCGCTAGGCAGTCTTTGCACAGAAGGTCTGAAGCTCCATGCCTGAGAGCCCCAGAGGAGCCATGGGGCAGGCAGCGCGCCCTAGGGAGGCATCAAATATGGCAGGTTCGCCCTGGGTGCTGCTTCTTTGAGACGGCATGTTCCAGTCTCCGCTTGAGGTTTGGGACTGGTTCTCTGAACTGTATTTACATTTTGTACATGTTATCTCAGTCTTGATCTCCCTATGATCAGGGAGGGTCTGAGCAGACACTGTGACAACCAGCAGCGTCTGGTTGAAAGGATGGTGAGCCAGGGTTTAGGACTCAGCCACTGAACATGGTCCCTCGCGTCTCCCTTCCTGAGGGAGCAGCATGTCTCAGGGAGACCAGGTTGGACAGGGCCTTCCAGTGGCCGCACACCCCCTGCCTCCACTCCTGCTGGGCCCCGGCATCAGCCTGGATTGGGTCTGAGTGAGGAGCAAGACAACTGGTCCAGTGGAATGGGGAATGGGATGACGGTGGGGGGGGGGGTCTGCTTTCTCTCTCTTCTTTTTCCTGCCAGTAATCCAGCTGTTCTCATTCCAAACCCTTTTAGGGAGGGTTAACAGCCTCTTCTGTTGGAGGCACCAGCTGGTACAGACACTACCCCCCAGAGGAGACTTAAATCATCCTGCCTTTTGCTACCAAGGCATCAGACACAAGAGGAGGTGTGTGTGCACATGTGTGTGTCTGAGGGAACAATATGGTCCTCATCCTATCATCCCAGCTACTCATGCCCCACCAAGGGAAGTTGGTGCAGCCTCATGCAGGAGGGGAGAACGTGAAACAGATGAGAACTGGCCAGCCGGGGGTAAAGGGATCAATTCCAGGCAAGAGCTTCCCCCTCTCACCAGTGCAGATGCAGTAGATCCTCCTTCCATTGCCTCTCACCCTCCCACAAAGGACTCAGCGTTGGAGCCGGAAAGGCCCTCAGAGAGAGAGTGGTGTACTCCACTTCACAGAGACGGGAAAGGGCAGGGCCCAGAGTGAGTGAGTGAGTGACGGAGGCAGTTTTTGTCAAGTGATGTCACAGGAGGCTTAGAGGCAGAAGCCTATGTTATTACATTCATGCCTCTGCCTCACCACTGACCTTGGCCATGGATTTCATGATAACAATAAACATTCGCAATCCTGACTCATCAGTCCAATTATTTTCAATATTATTTTTTTAGCATAGCAGAAATCAAGTAATGATGGCTTTCTTTCTTCAAGTGGTTTCTGTGCCAAGTTCTTCCCAAGGATTGGTTCGTGTAACATCCCTACACGAGATGTTGAGACAGATACCATTACCGCCTCAGGAAACTGAGGCTTGGGTTAAGCTGCTTGCCCCACCCAGGTTCACAACTTTCACTAACATCCAGCTGTTCTCTGATTCATAAAATATCTGAGGAGCTGGGATGAAGCCAGGAGGTTTAAGCTGCTTTAATGCTGTTCAAACACAAACAGTAAGTGGTAGAACCAGGGGTTGAGCCCAAGAAGTCCAACTCCAGATCATGAGTTTTAGTTACACAACTGGACTTCTCCCCCAAGCCTGCATATTAATACATCTGCTTGGACTTCCTTATGATAACATTTGTTCAAAGTCTTGT
Organism: Antilocapra americana; assembly: GCA_007570785.1. Classification (NCBI taxonomy): domain Eukaryota; kingdom Metazoa; phylum Chordata; class Mammalia; order Artiodactyla; family Antilocapridae; genus Antilocapra; species Antilocapra americana. Next base: position 1,179,019 of record ML662453.1, read on the forward strand.
TTGACTTTCTTTTTTTCCCCCTCTCTGTGTAGCTTGCAGACTCTTAGTTCCCCAAGCAGGGACTGAACCCAGACCACTGCAGTGAAAGTGCTGAGTCCTAACCACTGGACTGCCAGGGCATTCCCTTGACTTTCTAAGTGGTACATTCATGACTCCAGAGTCTAATGGCCCAAGTAATTTTTGTAGCACATGTTGTTTTCCATAGCTGTAGATAAAGATGAGCAATCTATCCTAATAGTTGATGAGTGTTGAATCAGAAAAAACAAGAGATGAAAAAAAAAAGGATATCGAAGATAGATTTTTTTTTTTTTGCTGATCTTTGAAGTCAGTACTCCTGAGAATAAGGTGAAAAATACCAAAATGATGTAGCCCTGTGGAGTACTTGCTCTCAGTAACTTTCATTTATGCCAAGAGCAATGAAACAATAAAGGAGCTGATGTCTTGTGTTATAAGAAGTGCTTTTGTTGCTGTTTTCCCCAAATTTATGTAACTAGCTTTCATTAAGGTTTAGCTGTTGGGTCATGCATAAAATATCTGAAGAGTTAAGGTGCAGTCAAGTGGCTTAAGATGCTTTTTCACTGTTAAAACTGAGCTCCAGCCGAGAGTCTGGAGTTCATTGCTTCACGTCGTTGCCTATTTAAACCTCCATAGTTTCCTCCCTGAGAGGCTTTGTCAGCTCCAAACCTGGCTCTCAGAGGTTCTCCGTGTGGCTGAGGCCTTCGAATGAGTGAGCCCTGGATCTGTGGGGGACATCCAGGGATGGTCCTGTGCTGCTCTGGGCCCGCCCACCAAAGGGGCTGGAGCCGGGCTGGATTGCCTCTGCTTGCCCGGTGCATCCTGCTTCTTTGCCTTCTTCTGCCCTCGGCTATCCCTCCCTCTTGCATCCTGCCTCTCACCCCACCAGCTCCATGTCGATGAGTGGAAAGGCATCTCCAGCCTTAGAGGTCAACATGAGTGTGGAAAGTGTCTGCAGACATGGACCCCGAGGAGTTCTCCACCCACCGTCATTTAGCTCCCTGGAAACCCTGGACCAGCACAAAGGGGCTGGCCAGGCAGATGGAGTGGCTGATCCTGCTGCCTTGAGCCTTGTCCCTGAGAGGGTCAGTGCCTTGGCTGGTAGCCTCTAGGAGAAAATGCTGCTAAGACTCTTGTTGACAAGATGCAACTTTGCGTCCCAGAGACTTGGGTGCAAACCTGCTTCCCAGGTGAGATCTCGGACAAGCTACTCAGTTTCTGTGAACTTACACTGAAAATGAGCAGGATAATTGGGAAGGTGGAGTAAGATACTGGATGCTTTTAACAGAAGGCCTGGAAAGTAGCATTGCTGTGCTAGGTCGCTTCAGTCGTGTCCACCTCTGTGTGACCCTAGGGATCGTAGCCCACCAGGCAGTACTGGAGTGGGTCACCATTCCCTTCTCTAGGGGCTCTTCCCAATCCAGGGACTGATCCAGGTCTCCTGCATTGCAGGCGGATTCTTTCCTGTCTGAGCCACAGGGAAACCCTAGTAGATGCTCAGTAAATAAGTATTATCATGACTGCTTTCACAGCTGGGGAATACATCTCATTGTCTCCACTCTGCAGTTTTAGGAAAGTACATGAATCAGTCTCTTCCTCCCTCTCCACCTTCTTCCCTCCCTCCCTTCCATCTTTCCTTCCCAATTGAACAGGTCCTCATGGAGAGGCTAGTTTCTGCAAGGAGCAGTTCTGGGCCCTCTGACCTTCAGGCTCCCTGTCCTCCAAGAGCCCCAACTCCCACGCGCCATCGCTCTCCCCTCACGCTCCCGGGACTGCTAGCTGCCCCTTGGCCTGGCTGATTGCTGCCCAGTGACAGCACTTTCTCTGCTTTTGTGTCCCCGCCCCAGTCTGAGGCTGGGGCTGGCTTCCCGGGAGAGGAATCAGACAGTGTGGCTGTAATGAGTCTGCAGCGTTATGTCTCTCTCAGCCCCTCTTGCTGGAATCAGAATGAAGCTGTCATTGCTTGGTGGCTAGAAAGGTCCCCGGAAAAAACCACGAACAACCTTCCCTCGAGCCTCAGCATTTGGGGCTTAATTGTGTTTTGTTAATCAGGAAAACAACTAATTTGGCCGCTGCCTCTTTGGTGGTATGTGTTTTTTATTCCCCTTTATTTTTCTTTTACTATAAGAGATGCTACTATGATGATCCATGTGATGTCTCTAGATTCAATTTCTCTCTCTCCCCAAGGCAAGGAACGACTCCTCTCTGTATCCATGACATCGGAGACAGTGGGGTGAGGCACTGCGGTTTCTAAAGAAGTCTGATTTCTAAAACTTAAATTTAGATGTCTCCTTCACAGCCATGAGAGAGCTTGGGCCCTGGCTCTCCAACCCTACCCCCCGCCTCCAGTCCGGGAAAGGCAAGGAGGCTGAGGCCCCAGAGGGCTGCCCAGAGACCTCCTTAGAGTAGAAGCCCCGAAGGTTCTGGTTTCACCTTTTCTCCTGTCCTCCCCTCACTTTGTGACAGAAATGGTGAACCCCACTCCCTGTTGCTTGGAGGACACCTTGTAGGGCTTGGGATGGGGGCTGGGAGACAGGGTGGGGGGCTGTGTTCCTTCTCAGATAAGCACTTTCACCCCCAGGTGTTAACAACTGGTAGGGGCTTGGTTCCAGGCCATACAAGAGAAGCCCCCCACCAAGGTCCCAGGGTGGTTATCCATTCTGCTCCAATCCCCTGGAGACCAGAGCAGTCCTTGGGAGAGAACCAGGTGAATAGGATGCTGTAGACAGGATTCTACACTTAAGCAACCAGTCAAATAGTTTGTTGTGAGTTTGGAGTGTGTGCTCTGTAAGGACAGCAGCCCATCTCCATCTTATTCATGGAAAGATCCAAGAGCTTAGAACAGCTGGACCTGTGGTAGACACTCCAGTATGGGTTGAGGAATGGTGGGGGACAAATCCAACACAGAGGGTAACAAGCCACTGGTCACGTGCGCTGGTCAACCAGCCTTTGAGCAAATTGGAGACACCGGTGGTCTTGGGGGATGACTTCTGACACATGAAAAAGTGAAAGTTAGTCGCTTAGTCTTGTGACCTCATGCACTGTAGCCCGCCAGGGTCCTCTGTCCATGGAATTCCCCAGAAAGAATACTGGAGTGGATAGACATTCCCTTCTCCAGGGGATCTTCCCAACCCGGGTCTCCTGCACTGTAGACAGCTTCTTTACTGTCTGAGCCATGAGGGAAGCCCACCTGACGTGAGAGGAAGATTTCTCCAAGCTGAAGAGCTGGTGACAAAGTCCTTCCAGCAAGAAGTGATGGAGAGGGAAGAGAACACGCATTCACTGAGGAGCTTCAGTGCCTGATACCCCCCGAGGCATTTTATGACTGAGACTTTCTTATTATTTCCTTAAAATAGCCTGTGAGGGCTGTTCACATGTTCACAGTCGAGGAAACTCAGGCTTAAAGAAATAAGTAGCTGACTCAGCTGTTTGGTGGAGAAGTCAGGATTCCCCACAAAGATACATGCTTTTTCCATGACCCCATGGTGCTTCTCGTGTTGGGACTGCTCGAGTGGCTTGAGTGGCTACATCCTGGCTAGATCTATGTGCTCGGCCTCATGGGTGTGGGGACGGACTGCAGCCCAAATGAACAGGACCCACTTCCTCTCCTCAGGACGTCCATATGCCTTGGCTTTGGCTCCTGGTCTGGCCACTCACTAGCTGTGGACCCTGGACAAGATGCAGAACTTCTTGGTGCCTCAGTTTCCTCATTTACAAAGAAAATGACAAAGGCACCCATTCATAGGGTTGCACGTGGATGCAGCACTTATAACTGTGCCTGACCCCAGCAGGATGGATGTAGGTGAAAGCTGTTATTAGGACACACTTTATATCTGTATATGTCCTGTGTCCATGGAGGGTCACCTCTGTGGTATATTGCTCTTAAATTATTAGCAAAAGCCTGGTCCTCAGGTGCCCTCTCCAGAAAATCAAATTTCTAACCAGGTGCTACTGAAATGCTGATTATTAAACACTGGGAAAGCACACCTTCATCTAGATGGCATTTTATCACTGTGGTGTAGGCCCAGAGGGTATTATTACCCTGAGGGAAAAACCTACATTTAGCAAGGAGTCTGTGCTGGAGGCTTAGACCTGTGTACCGTTGTTAAGCTCCCCTGAAAGGGCTTTGGACTGGAGAACGAGTGAATGTGTTGGGCATGGAAGATTACCTAACCACCCTGGGATTTGCTTGTGAGGGGCTGTGTGGTTCCCTTCTGACCCCCTGACCCCTTCCCGGGGAAGAATGGAGGGAAATGAGAGCCAGATGACCAGAGAGTGGTAGAGACGGTTGATGCCAAGAGCAGAATCTGGGACAAGTGTCTGCTTTGGTGGCAGAGTCAAGGAAGAGGCCTGGATGAGTTTGCCTGAGCTGCCACCACAAAATGCCACAGACAGGATGGCTTTAAACAGCAGAAGTCTGTTATCTCGCAGCACTGGAGGCTGGAAGTCCGTGATCAAGGTGTCGGCAGGGTTGGTTTCTCCCCCAGGCCTCTGTCCTTAGTGGAGGCGGTGGATGGCCATCTCCTCACATGTCCTCAGGTGATCTTTCCTCTGTGCACACATGTCCCTGGTGTCTTTGTGCTTCCACATGTTCTCTTCTTTAGGGGGACCCACCAGACTGGATTAGAGCCCACCAAAACTGTCCATTGGGCTCAGTAACTAATTACCTCTTTGAAGGTCATCTTAGCCAGTACAGTCATGCTCTGAGATACTAGGGGTTAGAACTTCTGCATATGAGTGGGGGTGGCGTGGGGCGGATGCACTTCAGTCCATAACAAGGCCTTTATGGGGTTTACTGTGGATTAATCCTAGATGCTTTAACACATGGCTAAGTCCCTCCACCTCTGGATGCTTTTTACTAAGTGAATCAGAATCCTTCTATTCTGGATCGTAATCTGTCTTCACAATATTGCTGCAAGACTGACCTCAGCCCTGTTCCACAGATAGAGGTCTTGAGGCTTCAAGAAGTTGTTAAGTGTGGCCAGTAGCAGAGCCAGCCTGGGACCAGCAGGGCTCTCCTCTCACGGGCCTCCATCCTTTTCACTAGACCAGCAGGTCCCAGCTCAGGGAGACTTTGTCCTCCAGGGTGCTGGACAATGTCTGGAGGTGGTTTGATCATCAGAACTGGGTAGGAAGTACTCTTGGCATTTAGTGGGTAGAGGCTGCAGACGCTGCTAAACACTCCACAATGCACAGGACAGTCCCCCTCACAGGAAGCAATGATCTGGTCCAAAGTGTCAATTATGCAAGGCTAAGAAATCTGGCTCTAGATGTCACTTCCTGTCACCTGAGAGGCCCCAAGGACAACTTTAAATGTGTAAGTACTGAGCAGGAGTCCTACCATGTTGGAATCTCTGCCCTGTGCTGTGGAGAACTATGACCTTAGAGCAATTTCCCCAATTTCTGTGACCACAAGAATCACCAGGGCACTTGCTAAAGCTGTTTTCTCCAGTCCTTTTCCTGGAGATTCTAGCTCAGTTTTTTTTTTTCTTTAATTTTTTTTACAAAGAATTTTCAGTTTGATTAAATGTTTCAGGAGAGTTTTAGCATCAGAAAAACTTGGAAATTGCCTGAAACAATTATGGAGCACATGTACCATTCCTGGGTGGGGCGGGTCTTCTGTTGACACTGCTGAAAGTTTGGAAAGATAACCTCCCTTTCATTGATCTGCTGTCTTTCCCCACAGTGATGTGAAAACTTGACATGCCTGAACATTGTTAGATGAACCAAGGTGTGAGTGACTCACAGGCCCCACCTTCCCTGGGAAGTACATTCTTGAGCAAGGAGAGCATCCTAGCATCCTCTCCATCCCTCTTCTGATGGGGCAGTGGGGTGAGATAGGGAAACATGGACCAGAGACCTGATTTTGTTCTTTGATCTAAGCTTAGTTAAATGTGTTAGCCTGGGCAAGTCCTTTAGGTGTCCCAAGCCTCAGTTTTCTCATTTACAAGTTGAGAATAACAGTACATGTCTTCCATCTCTCAGGGACGTCTTTCTTTTTATGAGGAAGTAGTGAGATGATGCAGCCGAGGGTCTCTCAATTTTGTCTGTGCGTCAGAAACACCTGCAGACCTTTTCAAAACCACAAAATCCCAGATCACATCCCAGACCTACTCCTGCTGAGTCTTGAGGACGGGACCCACATTTAAAAAACGAGTACCCTGCCTGCGAGACAGCAAAAGAAACGCAGATGTCTAGAACAGTCTCGTGGACTCTGTGGAAGAGGGCAAGGGTGGGATGATATGGGAGAATGGCATTGAAACATGTTAATTATCATATGCGAAATCAATCACCAGCCCAGGGGTGATGCTCGGGGCTGGTGCACCGAGATGACCCAGGGGGAGGGAATTGGGAGGGAGGAGGGAGGGGGGGTTCTGGAGGGGGAACATATGTATACCCATGGCGGATTCATGTCAAATGTATGGCAAAACCAACACAATAAAGTAAAGAAAATTAAAAAAAAATAGTGCTTCTTTTACAAGCTCCACAGGTAGGACCCTTGGAGGCTGCAAAGCTCCCCAGAAAGTGCCCTGCAAACTGGAGCCTGCTGTTCTGAGAGAAGGGGTTCTCTCCGTTTTCTCCAGATGCTGGTCCCAGCAGTAAATGGTGCTGTCATGGCTCCCCATTTGGCCTTGTCAGATCATCAGACACATTTGACTACCTAAGCAGATGGTGGCATTTCTTGTGGGTATTTTGAAAAAAAAAATAGGACAGGCTCCCATCTGCCTGCGATGACTCAGGAGCCGCCTGTCCTTCCCAGAGGCAGGAGCAGCTGTTGATCGTCCTCTGAGGATCCCTCTAGCCTCTGGGGGTGGGGACAGTGCCTCCTTCCAGGACAGGGCCATCAAGGGAGCATGCCGCATGCCATCAAGGGGGAAGGGCACAGCCAGGCAAAGGCCACAGTGCCAGTGGTGGGAGCTGGGGCCAGAGTTTGTGTGGATGGTCCCTGTGGGCCTGAGTCTGGGAGGATGAGGGATGGAGCAGGGTACCTCCTCCCTTCCTCGGCCAGCTACCTGGGGATGGGGTGGGAGTGGAGCGGTGACAGTAGAAACAAAGGGTCTTGCCAGCTAAACAGTTCTGCGCAGCTGGGGCAAATCCTTGTGGTTCCTTTTTATTATTATAGTTAATGCGTCTATATGTTACTCTCCTCCCCACAGAGCAGCCAGACTCAGGGTGAGGGTGGCCCCGCCTGGATGGGGGTGTGTGACCCTGTCCCATTGCTTCTCTATCCCTTAGCTTGGAAGAAGGAGGAGGCTTGTGTGCTGGGGAAAGGTTGGCTGATAAGTTTGCCCCCCAGGAGGGGAAGTGCTGGGCAGAGAGTGGGGTCCCCTAGGTTGAGTATCTAGGGTCCCCTAGGGCAGACTATCTCTCTGAGGTGCCTGCTGTTAGGAACAACTCATTTGGTTTTGCAGTAGCTTCTGCTACTGGAACCAAATGCCTCGGATCCTTGCTCTTTGCCTAAAAATACCGAAAGCTCGCGGACCCCCTCAGCTTATCACTGCCCGTTGGTTGTCCTCTGTGGGCCATTGCTCCAGCCCACACCCTTTGTCCCCAGCCTTCTAAGAAGATGCCCGACTCTCCCTGAATTTATTAATCTGTGCAATATCCCCCATCCACCTGGAGTCTTGTTCTTCCTACACCATAGTCCCTTTGTGTTTCTGGACAGAAAATCACCCGATGCTGTCTGCTTGCCTGTTCTTCTCGGAAAACGGTCCAGTCCATGCTGGTTCTGTGTAAGGCTGTGAGCCCTCCTGGGAAGGCCCAGATGTGTGAGTCTTTGAGAAAGCACCCAAACAGGCGCATTTCCATCCTGGCCCTCTGGGGTCTGGACCACTGGTCACCGGGCCCCACTCAATGGTGGTTGCTGGTCCCTCGCCAGCATGACGGAAGACTGAGGGACAGTGAGAGGCTGAGACACTGGCTAGAGGATTACAGGAGAGGAGCTTAGGAAACTCTGGAACATGGAACTGAGTTGTTCAGGGCAGAAATCTAAGAATAAGAGACTATATATTTTTTTCATAGTCTCTACTTATTAAATTGAAGTGTAGTTGTTTTATAATATTATGTTAATTTTATATATATAGCAGTGATTCAGTTATATATATATTCTTTTTCAGATTCTTTTCCATTATAGGCTATAATAAGATATTGAATGTAGTTCCCTGCTGTTGTTGTTCAGTCACTAAGTCATGTCCGACTCTTTGCAACCCCACGGACAGCAGCACACCAGGCTTCACTGACCTTCACTATCTCCTGGAGTTTGTTCAAACTCATGTCCATTGAGTTGGTGATGACATCCAACCATCTCATCTTCTGTCATCCCCTTCTCTTCTTGCTCTCAATCTTTCCTAGCATCAGGGTCTTTTCCAATGAGTTCCCTGTGCTATACAGTGAATTCTTGTTTATTTCATACATAGTAGTGTGTATTTGTTAATCTCATACTCCTAATTTATTCCATCCCCCCACCTTTCTTTTTTGGTAATCTGAAATTTGTTTTCTATGTCTGTGAGACTGTTTCTGTTTTGTAAATAAGTTCATTAGTGTTATTTAAATTCCACGTATAAAGGGTATTGTATGATATTTGTCTTTCTCTGTCTGACTTACTTCATTTAGTATGACTATCTCTAGGTCCATCCATGATGCTGCAAATGGCATTATTTTATTCTTTTTTATTGCCAAGTAATATTCCTAGATATATTTCTCTGCATATAATATTTCTTTTTTTTTAAGTGAGTATACAGTTTATTTAACATTCAAACTTCATTAAGACATGTGCAATATGGCAATTTTACTGGGGGTTTAACCCTACCTAGGATGATTGCTTGCTGGGGCTTAGCAACAGGGTCCAGTTCACACTTAGCACTAATTAAATACTTTATTGAATAAATATAATACCAAACAAAATGCATTCAAAAGCTAAAAAAAAAAATCAATTTTAAAGGCCTTTCTTTTATTCAGGCTAATGACAAACACAATAAAGGCAGATATGCTAGTTTAACATAATTGGCTGATTTTATACAGCACTTATATCTTTTAGTCCACAAGTATATTATTAAATGATAGAGAACATCTAATACAACCATTTCTACAGAACTAGGAAATAAATTTCTAAGAAAGAAAGATTTTACAGACCCCATCTTTTATACCCACCCCAACAGTCTAACTCTACAGAGGATAAAGCCAATGACTTTCCTCACAAGAGCTCACGACTAATGTCGCTTTGCTATCAAAATCTGTATTTCTGATCCGTTATGAGCATTGAGACAAGATTCAAATATTCCCAAAGAAAGAAGCACAATGCACATTGTGATCGCCTATTCAGCAACAGCGAGCACTGCATTCAAAACTATCTCATCCCAGGAATTAAATAAGGTCGGCCACATTCATTGGCATTTCCTCCACTGTAGTATTGTAGAAAGTCTCAATGTCACGAAGAATCCTCTTGTCTTCTTCGGTAACAAAGTTTATAGCCACACCTTTCCTCCCAAATCGACCCCCTCTGCCAATTCTGTGAATATAGTTTTCACGATTGGTAGGTAGATCATAGTTTATAACCAATGACACTTGTTGCACATCAATTCCACAAGCCAACAAGTCAGTAGTGATCAGAACACAGCTTGACCCTGATCGAAATTCCCTCATGATAACATCTCTTTCTTTCTGGTCCATGTCACCATGCAGGGCAGAAACTGTGAAGTCCCTGGCATGCATTTTCTCTGTGAGCCAGCCCACCTTGCACTTTGTATTGAGAAAAATAACAGCCTGTGTAATTGTCAGTGTCTCGTACAAGTCACAAAGTGTATCCAACTTCCATTCCTCTCTTTCAACATTAATATAAAACTGTTTGATTCCTTCAAGGGTCAATTCTTCCTTTTTCACCAAAATTCGAATTGGATCTCTCATGAATTTTTTGATCACTTCCAACACATCTGTTGGCATTGTGGCAGAAAGCAACACCACCTGAATACTAGTATTTAGTTTTTGGAAAATCTCATAGATTTGATCCTTAAACCCTCGGCTCAGCATTTCATCTGCTTCATCCAAAACAAACATTTTGATCCATTTTGGAGAGAGATATCTTCTGTTTAACATATCAAACACTCTCCCTGGTGTTCCAACAACAATATGTGGTGCTTCAGCCTGCAGTTTTTGCATTTCATTTTGAACATTTGTTCCACCAATGCAGGCATGACAAGTTGCTCCCATATAATCTCCAAGTGCCAGAATTACCTTTTGGATCTTTAATACATGGAATAATAGCTCTCTGCTGAATAGCTGATGGCTTCTCAAAACCATAAGCATAGATGCCCCGAAGAAGAGACTCCTTTAAGTTCATATCATCAAAGTTATCAACAATCTCATTCCAGTTGCTCTCGATGACACCATCGGGGTCCATTCCCTCTGGGCCGCCATGTTCTCTGTTATAATCAGCGGAGCCACCAGACATGATCCAAAGAACCACTCAGCACCGGACTGAAAAGCTGCATATAATATTTCTATATATATGGTATATATACACCACATCGTCTTTATCCATTCATCTGTTGATGGACATTCAGGTTGCTTCCATGTCTTGGCTATTGTAAACAGTGCTGCTATGAACACTGAGGTGCATGTATTTTTTAAATTTTTTTTAATTGAAGGATAATTGCTGTACAGAATTTTGTGGTTTTCTGTCATAATCAACAAGAATCAGCCATAGGTGCACCCATGTTTCCTCCTTCCTGAGTCTCTGTCCCATCTCCCTTCCCATCCCGCCCTTCCAGCTGTCACAGCGCCCCTGTGTGAGTTCCCTGAGGCCTACAGCAAACCCTCACGGCTATCTGTTTTACATGTGGTATTGTAAATTTCCGTGTTACTCTCTCCATTCTAGGTGCATGAATTTTTAGAATAGAGAATATTAAAGGGAGAATTAAAGTTCATTTAAAACTACTTAGACTTCTAGAGCTAGATGATGTAGACTTTGGTCTTTAGAATAGAGAGGAAATGCTCGTGTCAGCTAAGGATGTTGAGTAGTCCTGAATATTGTTTAATCCCCTCTCTCTTTCTCTCCTACATGCCCGATATACATCAAGCACTTCAGTGTGTGCCCAAACCCACCCCACCCCGGCCCGGCATCACACACACACACACACACACACACACACCCTTCTACGCTGGGGCACTCTGCCCACAGATATGTGCCCAAGGAAATCACCTACAGATTCCCACAAGTCCCTGTTTGCACATCTGTGGAGCACAAATCCCCTTTCTTATTATCTGTGTTAGAACTGCTGAGTGCACATCCTCTGGGCTGGTAGTGCTTCCTCTCCCCTGGACCCTGTGCTGCTGGTCTCAGTGACTCAGCAGTCTCTATGTCGGGACCCTGCAAGTACAGGGACTGTGTCCTACTCATCTCTGAGCCTCTGGTGCCTCGTATGGTGTCTGGCACATAGTAGGTAGGTGCCCAATAATCGTTTGTGACCCTAAAGTTTGGGATCTGACTCTAGGTGATGAAGTGATGGGCACTGCAATCTGTCCATAAAATGCACCCTCTCTTCTTCCTGGGCTCGCAGCTTGCTGTATGACTCCCCTCCTTTGCTGTTAGATGTAGACATGGAACTGAGACCTACCAGTGGAACATGAACGGAACTGATGATGGCCCCTTCCAGATCTGGCCCATAGACACCTCCCATCGTGCCATTCCACATCCTTCTGGCTGCCTGGAAAGGCAATGCCCAGGGAGCCTAGAAAGTCAGGCATTGGAGCTTGTAGAATGGCTACCGTTCTACATGGCCTGCATGACCATGTGGAGCAGAGCTGTGCCTTCAGCCTGAAAACCCACTCTGGACTATTACACGAGAGAAAAATAGGCTGCTTAACTTCAAGCCACCAAATGCTTTCAATCTCCTTGCCATGGCAGCGTGGCACCCCTAATACCTGTGTGTGACCCTGGCCTTGTTTATCAGCACCGTGGCCCCAGCTCACAAAGAGAGACTGTGTGCTCATGGAGCCCGTGGTGCTGGATTGGGCAGGAGGGCCCAGCTGCTCTTGGATGCACTTTCCCATCCTTTAGACCTCTGTTTGTAAGACCCTCACCTAGGCCCTGGGCTCTGGTTCCCAGAGGAGTAACAGAAAGGCACAGAGAGAAATAAGGTCAGATGTTTTCTTCCAGAATACAGCCCTTCCAGCTTTTTAGGGCTGGAACATGACACTGGCAGCTCTCTCTCCCTGGGTCCTTACTCTGCCTGTTTTCCTGTTTGAAAAACTCAGATAATCAGGGGGACCCATGTCCCTGTGGTATACGAAGGAAGGATTCATTAAGGACAGCATCTTACAGACTTAAACTATTTAAAGGGGGTGAGCGTGAAGCAACGTCGTGCAGCAAGAGCGAGCCCTGGGGAGAAGCCAGAGGTCAAGAGTGAGAGTCTCATGGGCCTGTAGGTCACGGATGTGAACTGGCATGATTTTCTCTGTAAACCCACACAGGTATTTTGGTTACAGTGTTTGGCCCCATCCCAAGACCCAGGGTCACCTCTTGCCTTGGGTTGTACAGTCAGTGGTGAGGATGGCTGACTCACTCTTCTGGGTGTTTAGAGCACCTTTTCTGGGAGGTGGCTGCTGCTTGGCCTGGGGCTTCTCACTGCTGTTTCCTTCCCTTGTACCATCCCTTCACAAAAGGCCATGGACCAACCCCAGATGGGGGATCCGGGACTCCTCACTGAGCTGTCACATTGTCTTTAGGAAGTGCAGAAAATGAGGAAGTATATTCTTGGACAAATTTTAAAGATAAAAATAGCTTTAATATTATAAAAGAACGGGTGATTACTGTTGAAAATGGGAAAATTCAGATACTTACAAAGAAAAAAAAATGCCTGCTATTCCATTCCCCAGAGACAACCATTATCAACACTCTGATAAAATATGCCTTTTTCTTTCTTTTCTCTCTCTTATCCTCCTTCTCTTATCTCCTCCCTTCCCTTCCCTTTCCTTTCCTTTCTTCCTTCCTTCCATCTATCTGATAAATTCTATCACAGGCATCCTTGGAGAGTCTGCGGGCTGGTTCCAGACAACTACAATAAAGCAATTATTACAATAAAGCATGTCCAAGTTTTCTTGGTTTCCCAGTGCATGTAAAAGTTAGTCTACACTACCTTGTAGTCTGTTAAGGGTACAATAGCCATATGTCTCAAAGGAAATGAACATAATTAAAAATGATTTATGGCTAAAAAATTGCTAACCGTCATCTGAGCCTTCAGAGAGTCATAATCTTTTTGCAATAGTAGCATCAAAGATCAGTGGTCACAGATCAGCAGAACAAGCATACTAATAACGAAAAAGCTTGAAATATTGCGAGAATTATCAAAATGTGACACAGAGACACAAGTGAGCAAATGCTGTTGGAAAAGGAGTGCCAATAGAATTGACACAGAGTTGCTGCACAACTCTGATTTGTAAAAAATGCAGTATCTGCGAAGTGCGCTACAGTGAAGAGCAACAAAACAAGGTATGCTTGAATTTATCTAGTTATATTTAAACAATACCGGGTGCTCTTCTGCATCTTTTCTGCATGTGCTCACTTACCATACATCCACGTCAATAAATGGAGCATCGTTCTGAATAGCTGAGAGGTGTTTGGTTATATGGCTGGGCGATGGACAAGGTTTGTTTGTTTCCCAGTGTTGACTACTGAAAGTGTGGTCACCATGGTGCGTGCTCAACACATCAGCGTCGCCTGGGAGCTGAATAGAAATGCAGACTCTCAAGCCCCACTCTGACCTGGTGAGTCAGACTGTGCTCTTTAGTATTTTGATGCCCCAGGTGATTTGTGTGCATGTTAGGGCTTGAGAAGTGCAGTCTTGTGCTTTTAGTCTGATGAACCTACTTTTCATTTGTTCATTCATTCATTCTATTATTTATCAAATACCCATTATATTCTAGGGACATGCAAGGTGAGCGGGAAATAGAAATGACTGAGAAACCATATTCCCAGGAGCTCAGAGCTCCCCATCTAAAGAGAAGACAGACCTTGGAACATATAAACACAGTCTGCACAGGAGGTTTCTGGGAGTGCAGAGGACGAAGTGTCTGATCCCCCTTGCATCCAAAAATGCTTCACAGAGGAGTTTGTTGGGAAGAGAAGAGCATCTTAGGCACGGGGATGGTGTGTCAAAGACACAGGCGCGTAGAGCCAATGGCAAGAAGCACAGTGGCCCGGAGTGTGTCCATGTGGCAGACCCGTGGAGAGAAACCCTGTGACTGGCTCCTGAGAAGCCTTGCTTGCCACTGAGGGGGGTTGATGTTGCCCGTTAGGCTAAATAGAACCATGCTTTGTGAGTGATTTTTAGTCTGGTACCTCCAGCAAGTGAGGGAGAGTGGACTGAGAGAGAGGAGATGGTGAACGGACACAGGCAGAGTCCTGCTGAGAAATGGCCAGAATCCCCGAGGAGGTAGTGGAGGCCATGATGAGGGGGATTTGGAAACATTTCTGGTGTAGAACCAGCAGGGCTTACTAACTGATTTGATATGGGGCTGAAGAAAAAGAAAGTGTCTGGGAAGTACTTGAGGTGACCCCTGCCAGCTTTCTCTCCGGACATGTGAGTAGCTGGTGGGTTGTCATTTTGAGATAAGGGACATCAGATGAAGAACAGGTCAGGGGGTGGAATGTGAGCCCCCTCACGCTGTTGGCTCCCCCAGTGGTGGTGGTACCCTCTCTCTGTCTTCTTGTCTGGAATGCATACCTCGTATTTATCATCTGCCTTTCTTCCTAGAACAGCCTCCCCAGTCATGTTGATGATCTGAACTAAGTGCAAATGAGAGACTAATTACTTTGTTCTCACTAGATCACACAACTGCCCAGATGCTGATAGGCTGGGACCTGACCTGGCCTTCATGCTGTGTGATAGCAGGAAAGTCTAACTCAGATCCCAGCCCAGGCACTTCGAAACCCCAAAAGGATCTTAACTGATATTAAACTGAAGTTCCACAGCAGGTACCCTCCAAAATAGAGGCGAGCAAGGTTTCAATTCATTATACACCCCAAAGCCTGTTCATACCGGGGTTTGTTATCTTTGTCCCTTTCACCAGCTTCCCAAGTGGCACTAGTGGTAAAAAACCTACCTGCTAATACAGGAGACATAAGAGATAAGGGTTTGATCTCTGGATCTCTGGAGGAAAGCATGGCAACCCACTCCAGCATTCTTGCCTGGAGAATCCCATGGACAGAAGAGCCTGGTGGGCTACAGTCTATAGGGTCGCAGAGTCAGACATGACTGAAGTGACTTGGCACGCACACGTCTTTTTCACAGCATTGGGTCCCTGCAGGATGTAAGTGAAAAATGACAGGTTCTCTGTTCTGCAACCCTGCTGTGTGTTTCCCACTCTTCCCTCTTGTTGAGATGACAAATGTGTGTAGGTTTCCTTTGCCACATATTTCTGAGTTTGTATAGCCCACTGATGCTTGGAACTTTTAGTGGGAAAGTGGCCATTTGTGGAGAAGGACTTTTGATTTCTGCCAGTTAGCTGTCTTCCCTCAGTAGTTTTTCCTCCTCGAGGGGGTTAGCATATTATTCTCCTATTATTCTCCTGTTACTTCGCATCTACTGGTGGTGCTGTGGGAGGCCTTAAGTTTTCTTTCTCTGTTCTATATGGTAATCACTGGCCACATGTGGATCTTTGAATTGAAATTTCTGCTCATTAAGGTTACATTTCCCTGGTGGCTCAGACAGTAAAGACTCTGCCTGCAGTGCGGAAGACCCAAGTTCAATCCCTGGGTCAGGAAAATCCCCTGGAGAAGGGAATGGCTACCTCCTCCAGTATTCTCACCTGGAGAATTCTATGGACAGAGGCTGTATAGTCTATGGGATTGCAAAGAGTCAAACACAACTGAGTGACTAACACTTGCACTTTCAAAGCTGAAGACTCAGCTTTTTCCAGTTGCATCAGTTACCCTAGCCTTGTGTGCTGGTTGGCTGTGCATCGAACAGCATGCTAAGTCACTCAGTTGTCTCCAACTCTCTGTGACCCCCAAGGACTGTAGCCTACCAGGCTCCTTTGTCCGTGGAATTCTCCAGGCAAGAATACTGGAGTGGGTTAACATTTCATTCTCCAATTGAACAGCATAGATGTGGGACATTTCTGTCATCACAGAAAGGTCTCCTGGATCATGTGGTTTTATTCCAACTAGCCCAGGTGTGTCTCGAAAGCTGTAGGACCAGAGGTGTGTGACTCAGGTTCTTTCCACTTTAAAGTGACACTTTTAGAGACTGGAAACCACCAGGCACTTTAAGCTAGGGTAGGGCAGGAAGCCCACTGCCTTCAGAGGCCTCATGGGTAGCATGAGGACCGTGCAGGACCCCAAGGGGACCCAGTCTAGTGGCGCTAAAATGGGAAACGTGACTCCCTGCGGTTACCCCAGAGGGCTGTATTCCTGCAGCTTTGGCTCCAGGGCAGAAGTTTCCACATCAGCCGGGCACACACCGGTGGATTCCGTCCTGGCGTGGCCTCTAGCTCACTGTAGAGAAGGATAACCCACGCTGCCCTCCCGTCTCGGCACCCATTGCACAGGGAGGTCAGCGCTGCAGGAAGGGGCCTGCAGGGCACTGGGAGCAGAGTCCATGTCTGCACCACCTTCGTCTCATTTGTGTGCTGCTGAGGTGGCTGGTCTCTTAGCAGGTACCTGCCTGCCAAGCCCTTCCTGTCTGAGGCCACTGAGACAGGCTGGGTAGACACTTAGAGGAGAAGCTTCCACTCAGGGACTTGTGTTTAGAAGGCGATGGGCTGCCTCTGTGCCTGAACTTCCATCCCTCCCTCTTACTCGCCTGTCATTCTTCCCTTCTTCTCTCTCCTTCTTCCTTTTCTTCCCTCCTTCCTTTCATCCCTTCCTAGCTTCTACCATGAAGGCTCAACAGTGGTCAGGAGAGCCTGCATGCATCCCTTACCATTCTCTTATCTCCATGGAGGCAGTCGTACTCCTTCAGTGAACCCCTCTCTCAGGTCTTTTTGAGGCTGTACTTTCTCAGCACGGTGAGACTTGGAAATGCAGAAGAAAGAGATGTGCATGTATGTGCTTGTTTGCTCAGCCGTGTCTGACTCTGTGTGACCCCACGGACTGTAGCCTACCAGGCTCCTCTGTCCATGGGATTCTCCAGGTAAGAATACTGGAGTGGGTAGCCATTCCCTTCTCCAGGGCATCTTCCTGACCCAGGGATCAAACCTATGTTTCCTGCATCGGCAGGTGGATTCTTTACCACTGAGCCACCTGGGAAGCCCCAGGAGAAATAGGACCTGTAGCCAAAGGCCTCCTTCTTTCCCTGAAGCCAGGGCAATGCTGAAGAAGGCTGCTACATCTGTGAGCTTCTCTATCCTGCTGGGGGCAGCCCAGAGTGTTCTCACCGCTCAGTTACATTAGCTAAAGTGATTTGTTGCTGTTGTTTCTTCCTGCTTCTGGGAGGCAGAGAGGGGATGGGTCACTGTCGAACCCATGCCTGCAGATCTTCTTACTCCTTTCTTTCCCTTTCACCAGCTCAGACCTTTTTAACTGGGGCAAACAGAAGTGTCCAGGGCCAGTAGGGGTCAGCCAGAATCTGCCTTAGAGTAGAGAGTAGGTAGAGTCATGACAGCAAAGATCAGCTTACCTGTCAGAGCAGAGTAAGGCAGGAGTGAGGCCTGCCTCCAAGCAGAAGAAATTCGCGGCTACTAATACAGTAGGATTTTGGGAACATCTACCTGTCTAAAAGTAGATCATCTAGAACGGATAAAGTCTGAAATTCCACCATTAGAGATTCATTCTTTTGGGTATAAATAAATATCTGTAAAATAATTAAAATGCAAACATTCCTATTTATGGGTAGGCTTTTTTTTATATCTTGAGCATAAAACAAGGGATAGAAAATGGGGCATAGAACAATTACCTGGGAAGAGCATCAGCAACAAAGAGTTGAACAGTTTCATACAAAAGAATATTGGTTCAACAAGATAGATTTTTTCTTATGTCCCAGTTTTATTTGGGATTAGTTCCAAGTAGGTAATCTAGATTGAGTTTCTTTAGTTTGTGGTATAACCAAGGTCAAGATTTTCCTCCTCAGTGTCTTAGTTTCCTGTATTCTATCCTGTAGAAATTGCAGTCAGAGACAGAGTAAGGACCGGAACTCAGAAATACCAGGATGCCTTTATTCTTTTTCTGATGGGCCATTCATATTTCTTACAAGCAGTCTAAGTAGCTCAGGTCCAAGGGGATCTGTCAGCCTGCCTACCATGTACCCAACATTTAGTCAGAGAAAACCTGTAAGGCACATATATTACAGGCAAAACCATATTTATTATTTAGGACATTTCTGCAACAAAGAAATTAAACCTAAATAAATATATATTAAATGCTAAAGAGAATTTTTAAGTTATATAGCAAGAATCCTGAAAGTAGGTAGGGTGGTTTCAGGTTGGTTAATATCTGTTCAGCTGTGTTGTCTGGGACCCAGGTTCTCTCCATCCTTGCTCACTCAACCTGTTAATGTGTCCCTCGTGGTCACAAAATAGCTGCCATAGTGCCATGCATGCAGACATGACATGATCCAACTGAAGAGAAGGGACCATTTCTTCCCAGGATTCTATTTTTATCTATTGAACATCTATTTTTGGAAGCCACCCCATTATTCCTCTCACATCTCATTGGCTAAAACTAGGGCATATAGTCCACTTTTGAATCCAGTAATGGAAGAAAAACGGGATCCTCGTAGACCCTATAAGATTTATGCCGCATTTCCTAGGGTGAGGAGGATAGAGATAATGTCAACTTTCCCAGTGAGATAGCCTTGAGAAAAGTGTGAAACAAAATTGGGGTTCACTGGCCAGGAAGAAGAGGGCAATGAGTTTGTGTGGGCAGCAAACTGTACCTGCCACATCAGGGACAGTAACGAGGGGACATGGGAAAACAGATCCCAGATCTGTGCAATTCCTATCAAGCTGGGAAATCTATAATCCTCAGAGGAACCAAGGAACACAGAGACACAGAAGCCCATGTCTCCCATCCATAAGATCCCCAGGTGATGTAGCACAGAGGCAGTGAATGGAGCTGCACAAAGCAGTGAATTGCATGAAGCTGGATGGGGAAGGGCTCCTCATAGAAACAGATTTTGGGCTGGATTCTGGATATCCAGTTAGCCAAGCATGGTTTGGCAGAAGAGAGGAGCAGACACTCCAATGAGGATAATGGTAAGTGCCAGGGCTGAAATGTGGCATTTGGGCCTTCCCATGTGAATGTGCATGTGGCTGAATGAGGTATTTGGGTCTCTTGTGATGAGACCTTAAGATCCATGAAGGCATAGATTGAGTCTCTCTGTTTACACTTGGATCCCCAATGCCTAGGACAGCCTGGAGCAATCTAATGATGCTTGTTGTAGGAATAGGTGCATGACATTTATCTGGAACAATGAAGAAGTGGGGAGGGAACAGGCATGAGCAGCATAAGAATAGCAGCTCCATGCTTCTTACTGGGTCTATTAGGACCAGGGAAATCACTGTCAACTCACTCAGGTTTTCTGAACAAAGGAAATGACTTCAACTATTAAGACCAAGGTCCAGACAACAATCTTTGTGCTTCCATTTGTTCCGTCTCTTCGTAAGTTAGCCAGGCTAGCCTGACAGCTGAGCTCAGGAAATTTGGCATCAGACTTAGTCCTGGCTAATAGGATTTGTCCCTCTGCTATGAGTCATGGCCATTAAGGGTGCTGGGGAGCTAGGTAAGAACCAGAAGAGGCAGAGATGCTGCAATGAATGTATTATTGGGAGACTTTATGATATGGTGTCCACCTACCATTGGAGTTCAGCCATATCCCAGGCAAACCTGACTTAGAGAGAGAAGCACACATGATTTGTAGGGCCAGGTATGAAATGAAAACGTGGGGTTCCTTGTTAAAAAATGATAGAGAAACTCTAAATAATGACCACATGCTTTAAACCAAATGAAGGGCCTTTTTAATCAGAGGGTCCTTCTAGGCATGGAACACACCTGACAACAACCCACTTCCTGGAGAGGCAGAAGGAGAGGTTCCTGGTGCTATCTTGATCAAGAGCTGTGTGTCCATTCATATTTCCAAAATTACAAATGTATGACAGCAATGTGCAAGTGAAAGTGAACATTTTATAGGTCACTGCGACTTCATCCTTTCAAAGGAATGAGAGCAATAACAGGATGAGTGAGTGAGTGAGCACTTACCTATCAGTCGTGTCCGACTCTTTGTGACTCTATCGATTATGGCCCACCAGGCTCCTCTGTCCATGGGGTTTTCCAGGCGAGGATACTGGAGTGGGTTGTCACTTCCTTCTCCAAAGTAACAGGGTGCTGAGAAATGATTAATCAAAGCAACGAAAGGACAAAGGGAACAAAAAGAAAGCTGCTGTGTACGGCCATTCACTGCAGTCTACCTTGGGAAGCCTCAGGATGGATTCCCGGTTTCTGCCTGTCTGAATTGTTAGTCCCTCTTATACTTAGTATCATCCTAGGTTGCTCTAGTGGTTAAAGAACTCACTTACCAGGGCAGGAGATGCAAGAGATGCAGTTTCAATCCCTGGGTCAGGAAAATCCCTTGGAGTAGGAAATGGCAACCCATTCCAATATCCTTGCTTGGACAATTTTATGGACAGAGGACCCTTGTGGGCCACAGTTGGTGTGGCTGCAAAGAGTAGAACATGACTGAGCGACTTAGCAAGCACACACACTTAATATCAAGCCTCAGGGCTATCTATCCACCTACCTATCCATCTAGTGTATCTCAGCACATTAGTAACTGTCATCTTCCATCTCCTGGTCTCTTGTGGGCTTATCTGCTACCTTGACTAAAACAGCAAAGAAAGGCAGAAGTAGCTCGGTCCCTGCAGGAACTACAGCCAGACTCAGGTACTTAAGATTCAGATTTTATCCATTTCTGCTCTCTAAGGGCCTCGAGCAAGAGGAAAAAGCTAAAACGAGCCTTCCAGGGGATCCTGGGCAGCAGGATGTAGAATACTTTGGGCACAGGTTGCTGGAGTTGCTGTCTGTGGTCCTGAACCACTGTGTCTCCTAGCTCCTTTCGGCAGACATCATGGAACTTGGTATCACAAACAAATGAGCAACAGAAAAACTGCTAAAGACCCAACAAACACATTTCAGACAGCATTTGTGCTACACCAGACACTGAATTATATTCAAAATACATTTTCTTGCTTTTTTACTCAAGGAGTACAGGGTTCAACTACGTGACCAAAGGGGAAAAGTTTCTAGACTCTTCTTAGGCCACAGAATGTGATGCTCTGGGACCCTGGACTATCAGTTTTTTGTCTCAACATCATGGTCTGTTGTAAATCAGGGCTTGTCCCACCACTGCATGCAGACATAGCATATAGGTATCAAGATCATGGGGCCAATTTCTTTTTTTAAATTTTAATGAAAGTATAGTTGATTTACAATATTGAGTTAATTTCTGCTGTACAGCAAAATGACTCAGTTATACATACATATACATTCTTTTTTATATTCTTTTCCATTATAGGTTATCATGGGATACTGAATTTATCAGTAGCTCCCTGTGCTATACACTAAGACCTTGTTGTTTATCCTTTCTATATATAATAGCTTACATCTGCTAACCCCAACCTCCCACTCCATCACTCTCCCAATTCCCTCTCACGTGGCAACCATAAGTCTTCTCAATGTCCATGAATCTGTTTCTGTCTTACAGATAGGTTCATTTGTGTCATACTTTTAGATTTATGTCACACATAAGTGATATCATATGGTATTTGTCTTTCTCCTTCTGACTTAACTTCACTTAGTATAATAATCTCTAGTAGCATCTATGTTTCTTCAATTGGCATTATTTCATTCTTTTTATGGCTGAGTAATATTCCATTGTATATATGTACCATATCTTCTTTATCCATTCATCTGTCAGTGGGTTGTTAGGTTGTTTCTGTGTCTTGGCTATTATTAATAGTGCTGATATGAACATAGAAGTGCATGTATCATTTTGAATTATAGTTTTGTCTAGATATATGCCTAGGAGTGGGACTGCTGAGTCTTCTGGTTATTCTAATTTTAGTTTTTTGAGGGACCTCCATAGTGTTTTCCATAGTGGCTGTGTCAACTTACTTTCCCACCAACAGTGCTGGAGGGTTACCTTTCTGCACATTTTCTTATAGGGCCAATTTCTCATCAGCTCTGGATGAATGAATGCATGAGTCAAGAATTCAGATTCCTAAAAAGGAGCTGGGTTATGAAGGTATGGATGGCTTGCCAGGGTTTAGATGATATAAATAGGTCTCATGTATTAAAAATCTGGACTTTCTGCTGAAAAGAGGAGCTGACTGGGTCCAGATTGGGCTGTTTACTAGCTGGGTGACCTTGGCATGTCATTAAGTTTCTCTAAGCCTGTCTCCTGGTGAGGAGACGGAGGAAAATGTTTTCTCTATCACCTCGAGGAGGGAACTAGTCATGGATGGTAGAGCATCACACCTCACACCTTGATTTAGGGATCACTGCCTCATCTTCTCTGCATACCTGCATCTGGATGATAGATGATATCCTGGCAGTCTTCTCTTCCCCAAAGGGAGGGGTTGCCAGGAAAAGACAACCGGTCTGTTCCTGAGGGTTCTGCAGGCTTCTGGTGATTGGTACCATCTGACAACTGGGAGCTCTGTTCTCCGGTCATGTTCTGATGCACAAGGGGTGTGTGAGCATGCATGGGTCACCAGTGCTCTCCAGCGTTGGCCCCATATCCTGGAATAATTGCAATAGTGCCCAGATCTTGGTTCCCCTGCAGGGGAGGCTTCTCACACTTTACCCCTTTGTCTACCCCAGCACCATCTGCCATTCCCTACCCTCCCCCCATTCTTTTGATCTAATCAAAATAGAAAAAATATAATTGAAGTTTGGCGATTGAGCATTCTCCCTCTGTCAGGGAAGCAGCCAGTCTGACAAATTAATCAGGAAGAAGGTGCTTGAGGAGACTGCTGAGGGTTCAATCTGTATCCCTCTCTCACGAAGCACCTTTGCTTTCCGGCAGGGGCCCTCTGGAGATGGCCCCATAGGAACCACCGAGCACCCGGGGCTGCCTTCTTCCTCGCCTCTGAAAAGGCGGGCCCTGGGCTGGGCCACGTGGGTAGGCTGCCGATCCAGCTGGGGGTCCTTCTGGCCCTTCTCAGCTCCCTACCTCCTCTGAAGGAATGTGGGCTGTCATCCCCTTGCCTCAAATCCAGTCCTCTCTGTCTGTAAGATGCTCATTTACCCACTGTTGCCTCATCCTCTCTGGGAACTTGGGGAGCTTGGGGAGCTTGAGGAGCAAGCTCACTGTGGCTGATGGCCCATTTAGAAGAGAGGCTGGGCAATGAATAGTCCCCCTGCAGCTCAGCCTCATCTCCTTAATGGATCCTAATTACCCCTGTCCTGCTTGTGGCTTCTCTCCAGCGCCCATCTGTCAGGATGACAGATGAGGTGAATGAGGGGTGGGGGCAGCTGGGGCTGGAGGAATCCTGCCCTTCTCTCCTAGGGTAGGGGCAGGCAGTGTATGAAGTTTAAATCAGATCCAAAGATCCTGAGGACCGGAAGGCACCATCGCAGAATGAGCTGTTCTCCCCTAGAACTTGGGCCAGGTGATTTTAGTCTAGAAGAATTGGTGATGGGGAAGCAAGGTGGGGAGGATGGGCTCTTTTGGTATGAAGTCTCAGGAATATATGATGAGGGAAGAGAGGAAGGCTAGAGGCCCAGTGGAGGACCCACTCCAAGGTGGAACTGAGCTGGGTATTATAACTCCAGCCCCAGGTCTGTGACAAGTCCACACCTACCGGGACAAGGCAGTGATCATCAGAGCTGAGTGGGCCCTTTTGAATCAGGGTTATGCTGGGATCCAGTCTCAAGCCCATTCCATATCCCCATGGACACACACCCAGTATTGTTGTTGTTCAGTCACTCAGTCGTGTCTGACTCTTTGAGACCCCATAGACTGCAGCATTCCAGGGTTCCCTGTCTTTCACTGTCTCCTGGAGTTTGCTCAAACTCATGTCCATTGAGTCAGTGATGCCATCCAACCATCTCATCCTCTGTTGCCCCCTTATCCTACCCTCAATCTTTCCAAACATCAGGGTCTTTTCCAGTGAGTCAGCTCTTCACATCAGGTGGCCAAAGTATTGGAGCTTCAGCTCCACCCACCCAGTGAGCACTCAGTAAATGGACTGCAGGCCATTCGGGGTCCCAGACACACATCTTTGATCCAGGAAAACAGTAGCTGATGCTGGACAGCATTGATTCTGTGGATGAAACAAATAAGAGAGAAAGAATAAAGATTCTGAGTCTGGTCTACTCAGTCTGAAAACCAATGAGGGAAGTCTCAGAAGAAACTGATTCTGTCAATACCTTGATCTTGGTGTAGTGGCATAGACCATGCATTGTAGAACTTGATTGCCTGCATTCAGTTTATAGCTACACTGCCCACTGGCATTGTGACCCTGAACAAGTCACTTAACCTCTTTAAAATGGAGACACTAGTATGCACCTAGTAGGTAACTAAGGATTCAAACAGCTATAAGCTGAAGGCTTGGAGCAGAGCCTGCAAAAGGGGAGCACACTGTGAGTGTTAGCTGTTCTTCCTCTTTCAGCTCTACAACATGGCATATCAAAGAGGGTGTGACTCCCTAAAGTAGGCTGGGCCTGACAGTGCCTTCATCAGACACAGAGAACAGCAAAGGTTGTTGAATTGACCATCTATGTGGAAACACTTTCTCTTCCCTCTCTTCCTCTCCAGTCCCAATCCATGCAGTTCAAGGTTATGAGATGGCTGATGGCTGCTGACAGATCCACAGCACCGTCTCCCCTGAGCTCCTGTGGTGGCCTCGGCCAGAGCTCCCAGGACAAGAGCCCTTCCCTGGAGATGGAGCATAACCCTCACATTCCAAGGGGAGATGGGGAACTCAGACCGCAGACAGAAGGGTGATCAAACTTCTGTGGACACACTGCTTTACTTTGGGGATCAGAAAGAGCCTGTGAGGGTGGGCTTGGGGGTTGTCAGCAGTGTCTCTGGAGGAGAAGGGCCCAGGCTGGGTTTCCTGCTGCCCGCCTTCCAAACTGAAAAGGAGCAGCTAAGTGTTATTGATCCAAGTTCCAAGGGGAAGATTTGCTAGGAGGTCACTGGCACCAGCCCATCACTTAGCCAGTATTCATTATTCAGTGATGGGGAGGAGGAGCAGAAGAAAGGCTGGCATCCTGCCGCCAAGCCTGGCCTCCCAAGAGAGGAGTTGATGTGGGAACTGGGAGAGACAGCCAGCCAGCCAGAAAAGGGTCAAGGGCAACTCACTCTCATCCTGGGGCAAAGGGTGCCAGGTAGACCTGTGTAAGGGGAATCCTACCTTCCAGGCAGCACAGGTCTCCTACAGGAACTGGAGCATCTCAACTTTGGCTGGAGAAGGGGAAAAGAATCTTGAATGGTACCAGCTCTGGCTGCTTTCTGATGGCTGTTGTATTCAATACATGCCTCGGTTTACTCAAATGCCCACTGACATAAAATGTCCCACCCATGTTTAATAGCGTATTGCACTGAAACTAGTCTTTATAGGAACAAAGATGGTAATTAAGTCCTGATATCCAAAAGTGGATCAGAATGATTCGCTAAATAAGACCCAGAGCCCTGGATTCAGCCACTTCCCAACCCTGTGATAGGCTGGCTATGTCTAGAGTTTTTGAGTTAGATCACATTGATAAAGGTGTTCTGTAACAATATTAACATCAGAAAAGTGTCAGCTGTCATCACATTATTATTACAACTGTCACCTTTCCAGAAATGCAAGTCTGAAAGCATAACATAGCCTCAATAGTAGTGTGAGAGATGGTGAGTGTTAGGACAGGAAAGAGAGTGTTCACAGCAGCACTGTTTGGAAACAACTCAAAGGCCTGTAGAGTGAAGAATGGATAAATGAATAATAATATGTTTACAAAATTGAGATTTTCATAGCAATGAAAATGAGTGAACTGCACGTAACAACACAGGTGAATCTTGGTAACATAATGAATAGAGAAAAGCAAGTCCTAGAAGGCTTACAGAGTACATTACCTGTTTTCTAAACTTCAACATTAAAGCTTAAAAGATGCATAATATGAGGCATACATATATTGGTGATACATTGAAAAATAAAGCCAAGATTTAGTATTATGGTCATCTCTGATACAGATGGGGAGCACTGAGGGAGGAGGCCAGGCAAGGTGAGGAACACACAAATATGTTGTGTATATTCTTCTACATTTGAAGTTGGCTGAACAAAAATGAGTGAATGTATGTGTGAATGAGAGAATGAAGGAATGGACTGGCAGGCCATGCATGGAACAATGTTGGCCTTGGGTCATAAGGATGGATTATGTTTAGTCCAAGTTGGGTAACTGGAGCCCAAAATCTAATATTTTTTTCATCTAAAGAAAAGTTTGACGTTAAGTAGATATTTAGTACTGGATCCCCAACTTGTTATTCTAGAAGGACAATCACTGTTTTCTAAAGGGGCTGAGGGAAGCTCCTCTCCATAGCCCATTGTCCCTAGGAACACCCTCCTCACACTCCCTTTCGAGGAAAGGCAAGTTCCAGACTCTCTCTCTCTTTTTTAATAACTTTAGTTGTTTATGGATTTTATTTTATTTATCTGACTGTCCCAGGTCTTAGTCGCAGCATGTGGGACCCTCAGTCTTCCTGGCAGCATGGACAGTCTTTAGTTGCAGCATGAGAACCCTTAATTGCAGCTTGTGGGATCGAATTTCCTGACCAGGGATTGAACCTGGCCCCCTGCATTGAGAGCACAGAGTCTTAGCCACTGGGTCCCCAGGGAAGTCCCCCAGTCTCTCCTATAGCCTGTTGTACATATGCATAAAGCTTGTATGTCCCTGGGGCAGAATTTGCAAGTGGTGCTAAACAATGAGGGCTTCCCAGATGGCTCAGTGGTAAAGAATCTGCCTGCCAGTGCAGGAGACACAGGTTTGACTGGAAAAGAGGAGCCTCGTAGGCTACAGTCCATGGGGTTGCAAAGTCAGGCAGGACTGAGTGACTGAACATACATGCACGAAACAATGATGAATAATGCTTCTATAAACATTCTTGGGCCTGTCTTTTGGTGAACTTATGTATGCATTTCCTTTGGCTGTGTATCTAGTAGTGAAACTGCTGAGTTATGGAGTATATGTACGCCCAACTTGGATAGACTATGCCTCTGCTCTGATGTTGTACCAGTCTGTGTTCTTGGCAGAGGGTACCAGAGTTCTAGTTTCTTGACATCCTCATCAACACGTCGTGTTGTCAGTCTTTCAAATTTTCATCATTGTGTTGAGTGTGAGGTCATATCTCACCATGGCTTTTTTTAATTTCTTTGAAAATTGATAAGATTGAGCATCTTTTCATATATTAATTGGTCATGTGGATATTCTTTTTTATGAGGTATTTGAGTCTCTTCCCATTTTTTTATTATTTTATTTATTTTTTATTTCATTTTATTTTTTTAATTGGTTTTGCCACACAATGACATGATATCGCCATGGGTATACATAT